>JAGTTH010000327.1:0-14319 GCA_022606485.1 Agraylea sexmaculata | reverse complement strand
TAATATGTGGTGGTGATGGTTTGGGCCGCTATATTGGAATCAGCTGCTTCTGTGAAGTACAAAGTAGTGAAGTCGCGTGTGTATTGTGTCTGTCAAATACTAATTATCCTTTTTTTTAATTATCGTAATGGCTCAGAAGATTAGGCTACAAATACAGTGGGGTTAAAATCCCATTGTATCCAAAAATATTAAGAGGCAAATTATTTGGAAGATCGCAAATAATATAAATAAAATCCCGATCGATCGCCTTTGTTCGGATTTACTCTGATTTCCTGTATTGTAAGGTAATAGTGATTATTAATTCGGTCACTTCTGTAACTAGTAATACATAGTTAAGATCACCGACAGACAATGAATTAATACGTTGTATCTAAAAAATATTTTTAAAAAGCCCCTCAAAAAAGCACTTTGCGGCGTATATGAAATAAATATATGTAAAATATATTTTTTGCGATACCCTAACACCCACTAAAATATTCTCAGTTAGTCCAACATTTATAAAGCCTAACCATTTTTTTAAATTTTAAAATCAAAACCGTTCCAATCACGACAAACTCATAAAACTATAATCTCGGTTTTGGGTATTTAATAATAAAAGATAATATCATAGTGATAAAGAAGGATATGGGTGCATTTATACGATTGTATGAAATTATGAAAAGATTACTTCATTCAAAAGAACATCTGCTATCTTTTATATTTATCAATAAGTACTGTACTTAAAAGTGAATATATATTATTATTTATTATTCGTCTTTTCAAATTGAACATAATTACAAGCAAATTTTATAGAATCGACGCCCGAATTCCGTTGAAGGTAATTAATTTCCTCAGACAAAGACGGGCATTTAAGGTGACGTTTCTATTGAAATAAATGTCTTTATAGAAGAATCATTATCAACAAGTATCATCAATCAAAAATGTAATTTATATTATGTATTATTTGCGATATTTCCCATGCTTTTGGTCACGACCGACCTTTAACCGAAATTAAATACGAAACACCCATTTATAATAGTCACACTGACATAGTGGACGGTTTTATTTATAAATTAACCAATATTTCAATACACAAAATATATGTATATGTGATTTTTTTAATGGAGAAAACTAGCTTTTTAGAACTATGCATGTTTAGTTCATGTGAACTTTTGGTTGAAAAATTTCATAACGAAGAGTGCTTTTCGGTGTTTCCATTTCGAAACTGCGTATTTACCGATGATCGAATAATTCTTGCTCTAATATATTTATTTTAATTAAAAAATTCAATCACGATAAAGATTCGATTATCCGGATCAGACCCAAGTCAGACAAGTGTCAAAATATCCTTGCTATAAATTTAATTTTCCAAAACGATCGATTATCCGACATCTCCCAGTATAAATTATTACGACACTGTATATTTTCAAGCATTAATGGTTATTTTTTTCAGAAATTTAATAATCTACCATCATATTTTTCTTTGTAAGCGTTTTGAAAGGAGTTTCTCATAATAGGGTGTTTTTATAGACTGTAATTTTCCTTTAAATATATTAAACCTTCCTTCATTCAGCCTCTGTAATGCTCTATTGTTTGATGATTAAACTTAATATAATGATGATAAATCATTATATTTTTTTATATTATTATTACTAGGGAGTTATATTATTATTATTATTATTGCTAGGGAGCGAAAGTGCAAATATCGATTTGAATTGATAACCCGGTATTACACGTACAAACAATTTAATTTATTTATTATAATTACGGCTTATTAAGCCACTAACTTTTTTGTGTAAATATACTAATAAGCAATTATTATTTTTTAAGAATTGAAACTGGTATTTGAATTTCCGCCCCCTAGCTATGGTTATTACATATTAGTTATCCGTAAAATATGAATTTATAACGAACCATGAATGAATCAAAAACATTTTTTTAGTATTACTATCATCATCTATGGATATCTCAGTGCCTAAGTAGCATTTTTTAATATTACAATTTAATAAAATATTGGTATATTTAATTAAATTTTATATAATATTAGTGGCAAATATTTTTCAACGTCCAGTCACGTAGTAAGACGGTCAACGAGATCACGTAAATCAACGACATTAGAACACAACCACGTACAAGTATGTCGTTTCCTATAAATTTTCATTATATTGAAAATATCACTTCAGGAAATTATTTATCAATATTATGATGAAAACTCTGTATGGATGGATGTGCTAATTAATATATGAAGTAATTGAAAAACAACCCTAAATTTATGAACAATTGTTGGGTAAGTCGATTATCGGTTCAAATTAGAGGTTCTGGTTGACCTTTTCACTTTTGGAGTGCAATCCAGTAAGGTTTCCTGAGTCTAGTAAACATTTACTTGTTTACCATAATAATTAGATCACCTGCTACCCCCAGTACCTAAATTAATTGAATTGGTCGCCCTGAACATACCCGCTGGCAAAAAGTATTAAATAATTCCATCTTAAACGAGCAACGACCTAATAATAATAAATATTCAAATAAATGGCGACATTAAACAATACCCCCAAATTGATATTTATTTTACTGCTCATAGAACTGGATTTGTATGCAATACATCGATGCTGTGTTACAAAATAGACATCAATAATATTTATATACCATACCAATTAATGTGAGTCTGTGCGTGTTTTTATTACAAAATTAAAAACATAATTGGAAAAATTGCATTATTATTTTAGCGCACGCGGGCCGCTTTTGAAAATTTAACTCAATACACCGAGCAATTTCGCAAATTTAAGAATAATTCAATCCGAGTTTGGTTTATCTTTTAATTTTCCATGAACGAATTTTCGCGTGACTTATCCCGAATTTCCCGTCATTAATTTGCAGGACTCATTTTTGTCGACCGGATTCGGGAAATAAAGCTGTCGATGTCAAAATTTCCATTGGGATTACCAATGAGATTTTTTATGAAATAAATAAGTAAAAAAAAGTGTAGACCTTCAATTAAATCGATGAGTTATTATCTAAAAAAAATCATGTGCATTAAAAAAATACATATTTTTGTAATAGATTATAAATTTTGCATTTTGTATTGAAAAATATAGTTAATAATGTACATATTATCCAATTGGACCTAAAAAAATAAATTATTTACATATTATATTATTTCATATATTGACTAATATTACTATTTAATAAACAGGGAGAGTGTTTAAGTTATACTATTATTTTAAATATAAAAGCACAAATTATAAATCAATACGTGATTAATACTAAAAACGAACCTTTTTTATTTAAATTTGTAGTTTTAATTTTCATAATCTTCACAAATTGTAACCCAAGTTATTCTTTTATGAGAAGCTGATTTAATAATATATAAAATCTGAAAACTTATAATAATATCATAGTCCTATTATAATAAAGACTTAGATAGGGTATGAACTACAATGTAATATACAAAAATATTTGTTTTCTTCTTTCATTGAATATTTTAAGATACGTTCTTGTGTTTATTAAATCCCATACGGCTTTCTGAAACTATTTTATTTAAATAAAATACATACAAAAAAATAACCATTCATAAATGGCATTATATTCTAAATTGATTAAAAGGTCCCATTTATCCGCTTGGGTCTTGACAGACCTATGAGGTATTTTCTGTAGTATTTACTGATTGTCTAGACACTTATAACTGAAATAGGTTGTCAGTTTTATCACGCACATTTCTAGTATGTATAAGATGCTAATCTCGATGATCTGTCTGCATGACTGACCACAATGTATAGAGAGAGTAAGCCAACGACACGCCTTATTTAATACTTCAGCGCACATCTCTTTACCTCTAATTATAACGCATTATTCAAATATTTTTACACAAAAAGTAAAAAAAATCAATTCTGTATTTTTATCAAATTGTACACGTATCCCACATTTTATACGGTAAACAAATTATATTTGATTATTAGTGCGTGAAAAACTGTATCACTATAAAAAATGTATATACAGTTAGTCCCCAAATTTTTAAAATGGAGTTTTAATCCCGGAATCAAAAAAAAAATATAAAAATGTATTATATATTTATTACGTTTTTCTCTATATTTATTATTATCATGTAACCGTATACGCTTCACCATTGACCGTGAACATGACAAGAACAGATCCATTTATAATTTTATATGATTATGTTTATATTAAAAATACCAGCGTAATAGCTTAGGGGATAAGAAGCGTGGCTACAAATACTGTGGTCATGGGTTCAAATCCCACTCAATTTAAAGAAAATTTAAATTGATTTGATCGGTTATTACGACTGGGAGATCGGGAATAATATTATTAAAA
Organism: Agraylea sexmaculata; assembly: GCA_022606485.1. NCBI lineage: Eukaryota > Metazoa > Arthropoda > Insecta > Trichoptera > Hydroptilidae > Agraylea > Agraylea sexmaculata. The sequence continues at coordinate 10,011 of JAGTTH010000327.1, read as the reverse complement.
TCCAGATCGATCGTCTTGATCCAGGTTTACTCTGATTTCCTGTATTGTAAGGTAAATACTGATTATTAAGTCGGTGACCTGTGTAACTAGTAATAGTTAAAATCACCTACAGACAATTAATTAACACGTTGTTGTGTATAAAAAAGCTCCTCGGGGCGTAAATAAATAAATATTGTCAGTGAATATTATCGAATCTATTGTTAACGAAAATGTCATTCCTCATACTTACAATGTGTTTCGTCTAATTGAAACAATTTACTCAAAAGAAAACAAACAATTTTATTATTTTATAACAATAATATTTTCCAAAAAATAATATTTTGCTAAGAAAACCGGTGTTGCGTAGAAGATTCCATATGAAATATTTTCCTACGTGTCCAATTATCGACTTAAACTATCGAAGCGTAACGTTTCAGTAAACTTTTAAGACTTGTCGTATAATATTTTTAAGTATAACCAACTTTTGCCATTAGGACACTTCCAAAACTAAGCAAGCATAAGTAACCGACCTTTTATTATGTGGAATATTTAATGTATGTGAAATTAACGTTTGTATGTGAAAATGCAAAAACACGCCTTATAATTCGTCACGCATTATCCAAAATAATTTTAAACTTAAAAGGTCCTTTTCTACTCAAAACTGGACCACTAATTTGCATCTGAACGACTTGAAAGTATCACAATGTAATATTTTGTGATATAATGGACTAAATGTCAAAGTTCACATAATGAAAAGACCACTTTGCTGCTTAACAAACTCTCGCTGGATAATTTCATTAAGTGTGCTTGTGTGCCCTGTGCTTCTTATATAATAAAATTTAAAAAAAAACTAGTTGCTCATTTTATAAATAAATTAACTTTCATGTTTTAGAGAGTGGATTTAGTTCTTTTCGAATTAAATTATTTTAAAAATAGCCGTTCGATAGACCTTTACAAGATGAAAATGATAAATGGCGGTTCAATGGGAATCAATTAAAAAGTTCAATTAGTGCTTTCAATCTAGATAAAGACAATCGTATAAAAAGATTTCCCGACACCTGTGCTTATTAAAAGATCACCATTATAAATATTCAATTTAATTTTTATGGGTACTTGAACTAACTGAGAATAATTTAGGGCGTGATAAGGTATTGCTAAAATAAGTGAAATTAAAAATAATCTATTTTTTTATATTTTGACGACATCCTACCACCCTTTAAATATCCTTTCATCTTGTATAATATATAAATATTATTTAATTGATTAATTAATTTGTTTTAAAATAATTACTCGCTCAATATTTAAAAAACGGCGCCGCTCTTTTGTTTTAATATTATGTTTTATTTAAAAATATGACTTATGTTGTAAATATATTTGATTTTAATATGAAAGAATTCCTCTTTTAATCGATCCAAAGATTGGGAATTACCGTAAATCCTATTTTTTATACATGAACCCGTTATTTAGTATGGATTTCTATACACATAATATTCTACAATAAACAATTTAATAATAAAATATCAATTAATCAATCGTCCTTATTAAAATAGATCTCAACCCTTAGAGTATTTTATATAAATCACAAATTGTTCTGTTGACGCTACTATTTGTTTTGACATTCAAATGTTCATATAATTTATATAACAGTAAGAATAGTTCAATGGTCGTATAAATTATAGAGTATGGGCGTGTTTTCTGGTATACGAATTTAGTAAAGCATTATGGGAACATTGTCATTAGTGAGAACACTCTGTAATATTTATTACATAATACAGTATCGGTAACTAAGGTAATAGGTATAAGTATAACTAAGGTAATACTGGGCTATTAGTGGGATAATACAGCCTTATTTTGGACAAGACTACTGTCGATTAAGACTGGCCTCATTTCATACTAGTCTTGGACACTAATTAGCAAAAAAAAACCATTTAAGACTTGTTGATTTCACCCACTGAATAATATAATATTTATATATGTGGATTGAAATCATTTATCCACTTTTTCTTAAATAAAACCTTGTGTCATTTTTTTTTCAAATAAATTCTTTATATTATTTCCAGTTAGATGTAAAGAATTTGTTTACAGTAATGTTTTATGTACTCACTAGGGTAATTTTAATTGAAATATTCAATTTGTTAATGTTTTCTTATGTTCTGCTTATTTTTTTAATAGGAAGATTAAATTTTGTGGTTTTTTTATCGATTAGAAGATTTTTTTTATTTTAAAAATTATATATAAATAAATCATACTTTGCATTTACAAATCAAATCTATATTTTGAAATTTATTTAATGTTTTTTGATGTTCTGGTTGGTTTTTTTTATTTAAAGATTATATTTTTCAATCAGAAAAAGTTTGAATTTTTAAATTTAATTATAAATTAAATAATTAACACATATAGGATATGTTTTTAATTTTTAGAGGGGGTAAGGAAAGTATTGTGAAAATATTTAAAAAACAAAAATTAATTTCAAATTTTGGCTCACCTGGTGCTGGTAGTGGTAGTGGTATTTTTTTCCATTATAATAATAATAGATTTCACATTTATCCGAAACACCAAATTACCACTTAAATCGGTAAATGATTTTAATAATTTAGTGTACTAAAAATACTCTTTTTTTTAATATTTTAATTGATCAAATTTTCTTTCACGAAATAAAAAAAGAACACAGTATAAACAAGTGTTATGTAGAATTATTAAATAGTTTGTATTTTTTACTAATTCGTAATTTTATCCAATGTCGTATCGTTTCCAACTTTTATTTTAGTAAATATTTGGATTGAAGAAATATATTTTTAATTTTATAACTGAAAGGCTAGAGTTAATTTATTTCTTTAATCGATTATAATAAGCTATTATGTGACTTTGATCGAAAAAAATATGTTACCTAATTAATATGAAATTTTAATTATTATTAGTACTCAAAATATCCAAATAGTAAAGTCGTAAATTCTTAAAATAAATTACATATTTGGGAGCATTCATAAGATTCGTCTCTTAATTCGATTCGCAGGAAACTGTGTGACAAATAGGTAGATATTTTCTTGAAAAAGCCTAGGTATAATTCAATTTCTGGCTTGGATTAATAGTAAATCCTTTGGGATATAGTCACATACGTCATAGAAATTCAGTTGACTTTCATCAGTGTGAAGAATTAACTCGAATCAGGACGACTTGAGTGGTCTCCGAGTGAAGTTAACATCCTGAGCTTTTGCTCTGGGATTAAATTGAATATTCCAATATATTTAAGAAATATTTCAATTTTTAATTATACAAGCTGCTGGACTTATAAGAAGCCTTTGATCATTTCAAAACGATCATACAGATTGAATCCTTTGATTTATTATCAAAGGAAGCTTCCTCTTTAAGAATCGTCCACAGCAGAACTTGCAATTTCAAGCCTAGATTTTATCATTTTTAATATAAAATTATTAAAAAATTACTGTTCTGTCATACTAAGATATACTTTTTAAGGTATTTTACTAACCGAGACTGTCAACAGAGAATTTTCTTTAGAGTTTTAATCATACCAAGTACTTCTAAAAGTGATTAAAAGGCATTTTTTTATAAAATATTTAAAAATCATATACCTAAGCTACTGTTATATAAATTTCAATCCTTTGTGGACTAACAGCGACTTATTATTATTAGCGTGAAGACATATTATGGTAGCCAGGACACACAAACTGTGAAATAAATTAGTTTATTTATTTTAATCAAAATGTCTTTATACTTTCCCTTAAAAATTCTCTAGTCCAAATTGTTTCTTACATTATAAAGTTACTTAGGCAGCTTTTGGTGTTCAAAAGAAACGTTTAAAATCAAATAATCATCATCGCCATGAGTAAAAGATTTTCTCTAACCCGTCTTCTCTCAATCACGCAATTGTAACGCGTGTGGTAATGATTGGTGAAAATATTTATATTGGGTGAAATTTTCGATTGGAAAAGTTGGTGATGTCGCTGAATGGAGACTTTCAATCGTCGACAAGTACACAATTAAACTGGCAACGAATGTCAAAGTTTTAACATCAATCGATCACAGCTTTAATTTCAAACAACAACCGAGGCCGAATCCACTCTTCGTGACCTTTTCAATAATTTATCGGTGAAAAAAATTAAGGTTGACTTTATCCTGTCAATGCCAATTAATATGTGACAATAGGAAGTGAAATAATCAATGTTTTGACTAGATTACTGTTTATTATACAAATCCTGATACGGCACGTAATAAATGAGATAAGAATTACAATAATGGAGACCTTGAATTCAATAAATATAACACGGTGATGGCTTATTCAAATTTATTCAATTTTCCCTGAAAAATAGAGGGTTAAGATAATAATCTTCTCTACTTCGGTGTATTTGCCGGTCGTTTCCCCGAACTAAATCTATTTTAAAGCCCTCCTATATTTGTTCGGCTAGAACAGTTTACCAGAATCTACCTTTTCGATATCTTATACCAAGCAGAATCTGATAAACCTAAGCAAATAAACCCCTTTGATTTTTTTAAATATTTTATTATTTATAATTATTAAATTATATTGTTCCTGGAAGGGTTGACATACCATCCTAGATTAATTACAAATAGTCCTATGTTTTCACCATATTAAAGTTGGAAAGAATAAAAATTTCCCGTTGGTCAATATTTTGTTTGTTAATGTAGGTTTGTTAATATTAAGTTAATGCTCTAAAATTAAATAATACAATTATTCAACTAAAAACACAAACAAATCAATATTGTTATCGTAGATTAATTACAAATAAAAAATAAATATTAATAATTTATATTTAACAGATATTTTGTCGCCAAATTGAATTTGGAAGAATGACTCATTGATATAATTTTGAACTTTAAGCTATTTAATTTTTTACGAAGAATGAAAATATCCCTTTCATGTAAATATTTGGTTTAAATCATGCTCTAGATTAAAATAATACTTAAGTTTATTCAATTTTAATTTTTTTTAATATAAATCACGCTTCTAATGAATACGGTCGGCAGTTAATTTATTTTGTAAATATTTTGAATATTTGACTTTAATCAATGAATGGGATTAAAATATTTTCATATGAGGCGAATTCCTAAATTTCGCATTTTTATTTATATTTCATCCCCTCATATATGTATGTATCGATCATAAATAATAATAAATCATATATTCGCACCCGACACGTATAATTTATCTAAATATTTATGGATCAACATTACCTAAGTGATGTATTATCCGTCTATTTTTTATCGGACCTCTCAAACACATTTTTTAAAAACTTTCAGTTTCACCTGTGCTATTTTATCCTATTCTTCACCCACACCATCCCTTTTCCTATTTACAAAAAATGAGGGTTTTACGTAACAGATTTAACATTTGCAAATACTTTTCGGCAAGCTTTTTGTATTGGACTAACCTAAATATTACAGAATAATATCCTTTGGCTTGGTACAGTTTTCACTCTTTTGTATTTGTACGTAAACAGAACAATAAAATTACAATACCGGAATACTATTGAATTGATTATATTATATTCCATGGTCATATTCTATATAAACAAAGACATTATTTAGATCTAAAGGAACTCGTATAATATTTATGGATTTATTTGTTTACAAACATCAAAAATGTTTGGGATCTTTATATTTTTTATTTAATCAATATTTTAAATGATAAGTTCTTATTGAAAAGCTCAATTGTTTTGCAAGTAATAAAACAGATTAAATTCTACAGTATATTACACAGTTATAGTTTTATCGAGAACACTTTGCTTTGAGACAAAACGTCTTTTCAAAGATACGAACAGAAGTCCTTTCATCGTCGCCATGTTCTCTCTTATCCTTTTTTATAAAACGATACTAAATTCCTCATTTCATTCATGCCGCTAAATTATCAGTTTATATTCAATTAATTAATAAATATTTTAATGTTTTTTTTATATTTATTAGTAATCGTAGTACTTTCTCAAGAATAAAGTAACCAGAATGACATGCACGATTGCCGCTATTTTTTTATTAAAAATAAACCTGATCCAGTTTCTCCATATTACAAAAGGACAAATAAGTAAAATAATAGAAAAAGTAAATAAACGACTCTTTTAATATAATTATTTTTATTAATTTAATATTTTATATATAATATGTGACTAATTGAGACCTACATACATAGATAAGTATGAAAAAAGTAGAAAAGTAATTGCAATAATTAAGTTTTTTCTCCCTGGTGTCACAACTTTTATAACATCATTAATTATATTTTATTAATTTAAATACTGAATAATAGAGTTTTCACTATCATTCGTATTTCTATACAATTTTGCTACTCTTTGTTTCATATGTTTTTAGGGTAAATGTCAATTTTTAAACATCCAGAGAGGTAAAAATACTCACAAACGGCCATGATTGGACCCACCCAGAGATGTGCCGAGGTCAAACGAATATTATAGTATTCTATGCAAATTTCTTATTAGTTCACTTATTAAGAAATTAGACGTCATTATGATTAATCGACTGTCTTTATATCATTTTATTACAGTCAATCGAGAAAAAGGATAGATTTAATATTCGTTTGACTTTGGCACATCTCTAGACCCACCGCATTACTATAATATTATGGTTAAATTCGCTTTATTATTTTATTTTATTTTCGATATTAACAAATTCTTTAAAATACAATTGTTATGAATAGAGATGTGCGTGTGTTGTTAAATTATTTTGTAGGTAAGACGAACGGTACATTTGTCCATATAAGACAAGACTAAACGCCTACAATGAAATGTCACTTAACTGTATTAATAACAATAAAACTATTTTTCACTAACAAATACCCACTTTATTATCAGCCATACACTTTCGATGAGTCAAAGTGTAAACTGTTCACTCTTTGTCTTACAAATTTTCACTACAAACTGTACTCTAACCACAATGAATACGACAAATACTCCATTTACACGTCCATACGGTATTTTTTGCATATTATAATATTAAAAAAAAATAATTTGAAAGAAAAATTCGATTTAATAAAATTAAAAAATCCTAATGGAACATTAAAAATATAATTTGTGATTTTAAATATTCAATTATTAATATTAACGACGATTAATACACTTCATTTTAATATGAGAAATTCTAAATACATCATATTGTGTGTGGATTAATTATATTTTTTTGTATGTCTTTCATAAATTATAGATTATAAACATAATAGATACATCATAATTTTTATTTTTATTTTGAAAAAACCAACCAACCCATATAAAGTAGAAAATATTAAAAATTAAATCGTATAACATTAATTTTTCTCCTCAAAGATTATTAATTATTAAAACGCACTTTGCATAAACTAATTAATTAATTCGTGTTAAATTTTAATTTTATTAAAATCAGTTAACGTGTAGCTATATGCGTATTTTTAAATTATATAATATGCACAAAATATTTTGAATACCATTGTTTCAATATGAACTACCCAAGTTACTAATACACTATATTTTGTTGTATGTTCGTTGTTGATCTGTTTAATTTCACAATTATAAAGGGTGACTCTTCTTGACTTAATAATCGGTATTGAGTATACAATCCAGGAAAGCAGAGTAAGCCAGGCGATCAATTAAAAATTTATTAAATAACCTGGCAGGATTCTATATGAATCTTATAAATAAATTCCTGTATGGTAAGTATACAAATATTCACGAAGCCTTGTAAATAATAAGTATTATTATGGCATGGGGAAACATTATAGTGTATTTGCTCTGTTTGTAGAGTCGTTTCAATGGATTCACAAATGATGTAAGATGATGATGATGATGAGAAGTGGTAAATGGTCTCCAGTGTTCTTCATCAGACAATAACAGTTCACATGCTGGATAACGAAAGTGGATCGTTATGAAATTAATCATGTGTGTATGTTGAGGAAATATTCACATTCATATGTTTTTAGTACATTACTTTCATCAAAACAATCGGATATTATAACCAAATAAATATACTGTAGTATGATCTCGGCAATCAAGATGGTGTTCATTATTATTGGTATATTCTGTAAATCAATACATTTAGGGCTTAAACCCAATCATCTCGATTGAAATCTATAGACTATCATAGATCTATAATCAAACATGTGATATTTTTTGGGATTGGACTTATTTGTATTGTATATAGGCTTTTACTAAAAATAATTGAGAATATTTGAGGTATCGTGAAAATAATATTAAAAATGCTATGAAAATATTTCATTGATTTATTATTAAAATTAAGGTTAAAATTAAAATGTAACCGTTGCAGTGTCCCAAATTGACAAACAAATCATGACATCCTCTTAGCTTAAGTCTGATTAGTCTATCGGATAAGGAGATACGCCCTTTTTCCGTAAAATTTCTCTTAAATAAACTCAAGATTCTCTATCGATCTGTGAAAAAAATGTTGAAACTGACTATTTAAGTATACGCCCTTATTCCACCCAGCCATTCTTCAATTATTAACATAAAAAGTGTGACATGAGTTATTTGGACGCTTAAAATCCGATTAAAAATCTTTCTATATATATAAGTAAATTTGAATGAACAATCTCACTGACAAAATCCAAAAAGACACTTTATATATATATATATATATATATATATATATATATATATATATATATACATTTTTATTTATTTAATGTATATTATGCCAGTATAGTTGGCAAGGTAAAGGTCAAAGGAGATTTTTAGGTGAAGTCTTTCCGGAAAGATTAATAATTCCTTTTTCGTATGTACAATATTATGTTTCAACTTGGAGCTTCTTCATTAATTAACAACAACCCTACTGATTAAAATGTTCATATTTCAAATAAATTAAAAATAATATACAAATCGAGATTGAATATTACAGTATACATTCTAATGAAGATTCATCTTCATCCATCCATCAATTTTATTAACTCAATGTCCGCAAACTACAATAGCCATTGTGTCACTGGGTCTATATTGTACACAATCTTAATTAAATCATTGTTGTAAATACAGTAGCTTAAGTATAAGTTGTGTTAAGCATGCTCTTAACTAATCGTTTATCTATAATCTTAGCTTTAAACTACTGTTATAAATGCTTACACGCCTTTCTAATACATGTTCGTGAAAGGTCGTTTTTATTATATTTAATAAATTATGAAAATTAATTCAATCGGGTAATGTGACTAGGATATCCAGAACTATATTAATAAAATCTCGATGTATCCAGGTTCACTCAAATTTCCTGGATTTTAAGGTGATTAACGGTAAATATTTTAAAATTCTATTAGAAGTCGTAGTTCAACTAACATTATTTGTACGTTCAATTATTTTGTTTTTAATCAATCTTTTTTACATATTTCATTTCTGTTACTAATGAGAATAGCAATTATTATCAACAGGTACCAAAGGTTAAAAAATCAAATCGAGCACATTACTTTTATTTTGACCAATACAAATAATAACACGATTTATATAAAAGTTCACATATGATTTATTACATACAATCCCATATGTTCACTTGCGGCCTTTTTCGGTATATTTATTATATCATTTTATTTCATAATATTGGATTAATTAGACGAATTTCAAATGATAAATAATAGCACGCAATAAATGCACATTATGAAATTTTGCAGTATTTGCTTTAATGTGCTTTCACGTTTGAAAATATTTTTTTTGATATTTGTAGCAATAGCAATGTAGTTTTGAGGTTTTATATAAGAAAATAATTTTGGTAAATATTTTTTTAAACAATTTTTTTTTTTCAAATGGCCGTTCACCACAATAAGCATGTTTAAAGATTGAAATTTGCTTTACTCCTTGTTTCCTATATTTCTAAAGCCAATTTTAGCACAAATATGAGATATTAACACAAAGATGTTTTAGTCCAAGGTATTTTTTTCTGTATATTGATCTTTAGTTCTGAATATACAATCCAAATAGTATAATCTAAAATAATAATATGTAGGTTTTTTTTATTGTTCCTCTTTTCTATTGTTCTTTTTTATTAATGGTTTGTTGTTTCTTTCTATTATTGTTATGTTGTGTG
>JAGTTH010000325.1:0-53773 GCA_022606485.1 Agraylea sexmaculata | reverse complement strand
AGTGGTTTTCATCCAGGATTGTTCACGTAATTAAGGATCTCTTCCCATACCAACCTGGATTTTATCCGATCGATAACGTGAATTTAAAAGATTATCCGCGATTTTTCAAAAAACCGCGTAATTTTACGCGGGTCCCGCGAAGTTACTATACACATCCGCGAAATAGTGGTTTTCATCCAGGATTGTTCACGTGCTTGAGGGTCTTTTCCCATACAAACCTGGATTTTATCCCGATCGATAACGTGAATTTAAACGATTGTCCGCGATTTTTAAAAAAACCGCGAAATTTTACGCGGGTCTCGCGAAGTTCCTATACATTTCCGCGATATAGTGGTTTTCATCCAGGATTGTTCACGTAATTAAGGATCTCTTCCCATACCAAGCTGGATTTTATCCGATCGATAACGTGAATTTAAAAGATTATCCGCGATTTTTCAAAAAACCGCGTAATTTAACGCGGGTCCCGCGAAGTTCCTATACACATCCGCGAAATAGTGGTTTTCATCCAGGATTGTTCACGTGCTTGAGGGTCTTTTCCCATACTAACCTGGATTTTATCCCGATCGATAACGTGAATTTAAACGATTGTCCGCGATTTTTAAAAAAACCGCGTAATTTTACGCGGGTCCCGCGAAGTTCCTATACATTTCCGCGAAATAGTGGTTTTAATCCAGGATTGTTCACGTAATTGAGGGTCTTTTCCCATACCAACCTGGATTTTATCCCGATCGATAACGTGAATTTAAACAATTGTCCGCGATTTTTAAAAAAACCGCGTAATTTTACGCGGGTCCCGCGAAGTTCCTATACATTTCCGCGAAATAGTGGTTTTCATCCAGGATTGTTCACGTGTTTAAGGGTTTTTTCCCATACCAACCTGGATTTTATCCCGATCGATAACGTGAATTTAAACGATTGTCCGCGATTTTTAAAAAAACCGCGTAATTTTACGCGGGTCCCGCGAAGTTCCTATACATTTCCGCGAATAAGTGGTTTTCATCCAGGATTTTTCACGTGCTTAAGGGTCTTTTCCCATACCTACCTGGATTTTATCCGATCGATAACGTGAATTTAAACGATTATCCGCGATTTTTCAAAAAACCGCGTAATTTTACGCGGGTCCCGCGAAGTTCCTATACACATCCGCGAAATAGTGGTTTTCATCCAGGATTGTTCACGTGCTTGAGGGCCTTTTCCCATACTAACCTGGATTTTATCCCGATCGATAACGTGAATTTAAACGATTGTCCGCGATTTTTAAAAAAACCGCGTAATTTTACGCGGTTCCCGCGAAGTTCCTGTACATTTTCGCGATATAGTGGTTTTCATCCAGGATTGTTCACGTGCTTAAGGGTCTTTTCCCATACCAACCTAGATTTTATCCCGATCGATAACGGCAATTTAAACGATTATCCGCGATTTTTCAAAAAACCGCGTAATTTTACGCGGGTCCCGCGAAGTTCCTATACATTTCCGCGAAAAAGTGGTTTTCATCCAGGATTGTTCACGTGCATGAGGGTCTCTTTCCATACCAACCTGGATTTTATCCCAATCAACAACGGTAATTTTAACAATTATCCGCGAATTAAAAAAACCGCGGAATTTTACGCGGGTCTCGCGAGGTTCCTATACATTTTCACGATATAGTGGTTTTCATCCAGGATTGTTCACGTGCTTAAGGGTCTTTTCCCATACCAACCTGGATTTTATCCCGATCGATAACGTGAATTTAAACGAATGTCGGCGATTTTTAAAAAAACCGCGTAATTTTACGCGGGTCCCGCGAAGTTCCTATACATTTCCGCGAAATAGTGGTTTTCATCCAGGATTGTTAACGTGCTTGAGGGTCTTTTCCCATACCAACCTGGATTTTATCCCGATCGATAACGGCAATTTAAACGATTATCCGCGATTTTTCAAAAAACCGCGTAATTTTACGCGGGTCCCGCGAAGTTCCTATACATTTTCTCGATATAGTGGTTTTCATCCAGGATTGTTCACGTGCTTAAGGGTCTTTTCCCATACCTACCTGGATTTTATCCGATCGATAACGTGAATTTAAACGATTATCCGCGATTTTTCAAAAAACCGCGTAATTTTACGCGGGTCCCGCGAAGTTCCTATACATTTCCGCGAAAAAGTGGTTTTCATCCAGGATTGTTCACGTGCTTAAGGGTCTTTTCCCATACCTACCTGGATTTTATCCGATCGATAACGTGAATTTAAACGATTATCCGCGATTTTTCAAAAAACCGCGTAATTTTACGCGGGTCCCGCGAAGTTCCTATACATTTCCGCGAAATAGTGGTTTTCATCCAGGATTGTTAACGTGCTTGAGGGTCTTTTCCCATACCAACCTGGATTTTATCCCGATCGATAACGGCAATTTAAACGATTATCCGCGATTTTTCAAAAAACCGCGTAATTTTACGCGGGTCCCGCGAAGTTCCTATACATATCCGCGAAATAGTGGTTTTCATCCAGGATTGTTCGCGTAATTGAGGGTCTTTTCCCATACCAACCTGGATTATATCCCGATCGATAACGTGAATTTAAACGATTGTCCGCGATTTTTTAAAAAACCGCGTAATTTTACGCGGGTCCCGCGACGTTCCATTTAAAATCGGCGCAATATTAGTTTTCATTCCCAGTTTTTCGGTTATTATTTTATTCGTACACAAATTTAAAAAAAATACTGATCGACGAAATAAAATATGCTCACCTTTCAAAATTCAGGTGATCATCGAATTTATTGAAATTGTGGTCACCCTTATAATTTTCATGTTTTTGTTTCGGCGTGACGTCATTTGGCAAAAAATCGATGAAAATTTTTCATTGCTCTGACGTCACTGAAACGTCACAGCTCCAAAAAAGTATGCAAAATCGTGTGACCACCCTTCGATTTTGTGAGAAATATATCAAATTTGCTTCGTTTTATGAAAAATGTTCATATAAATTATGGTCACCTGAGATGGTGATGACGCGGCGTGACGTCATTTCACGAAAATTCCATTCAAAATTTTCAATCCTCTTACGTCACTGAAATCTCAAATTTTTGGTTTCAATTAAGAGTTCGGGTGACCACACGATAAGTTTTGTGTGGGAAAATATAAAATTCGCTTCGTCGGGAAAAAAATAATTAAGAGGGAAAAAAACCACTTTTTGTCTTTGTATTGACATTATATGAACAATTTCAATGAATTTCGAATACCGCGGAACTTTACGCGGGTCGCGCGAGGTTCCAATCGGAAATAACTTAATATTGGTTTTAATCCGCGATTGTTCACACGGTCGACAGCTTTTTTTAGATATTTATCCCGATGATACCGTTAATTTTACCAATCATCCGCGATTTTTATAAATACTGCATACAGCGGAATTTTTCGCGGATGTCGCGAAATAATCCTTGGAATCCGCGTAATATTGGGGTTTCGAAAGGAATGAACTAAATATTGGTTTTTATCCAGGATTGTTCAAGCAATTGAGGATCTCTTCGAATACAAACCTGGATTTTATCCCAATCAACAACGGCAATTTTAACGATTATCCGCGAATTACAAAAACCGCGGAATTTTACGCGGGTCTCGCGAGGTTCCTATACATTTTCACGATATAGTGGTTTTCATCCAGGATTGTTCACGTGCTTAAGGGTCTTTTCCCATACCTACCTGGATTTTATCCGATCGATAACGAGAATTTAAACGATTATCCGCGATTTTTCAAAAAACCGCGTAATTTTACGCGGGTCCCGCGAAGTTCCTATACATTTCCGCGAAATAGTGGTTTTCATCCAGGATTGTTCACGTGCTTAAGGGTCTTTTCCCATACCAACCTGGATTTTATCCCAATCAACAACGGTAATTTTAACAATTATCCGCGAATTAAAAAAACCGCGGAATTTTACGCGGGTCTCGCGAGGTTCCTATACATTTTCACGATAAAGAGGTTTTCATTCAGGATTGTTCACGTGCTTAAGGGTCTTTTCCCATACCAACCTGGATTTTATCCGATCGATAACGTTAATTTAAACGATTATCCGCGATTTTTCAAAAAACCGCGTAATTTTACGCGGCTCCCGCGAAGTTCCTATACATTTCCGCGAAAAAGTGGTTTTCATCCAGGATTGTTCACGTAAATAAGGATCTCTACCCATATTAACCTGGATTTTATCCCAATAAACAACGGCAATTTTAACGATTATCCGCGAAATACAATAACCGCGGAATTTTACGCGGGTCCCGCGAAGTTCCTATACATTTCCGCGAAATAGTGGTTTTCATCCAGGATTGTTCACGTCCTTGAGGGTCTTTCTCCATACCAACTTTGAATTTATCCCCATCAACAACGGCAATTTAAACGATTATCCGCGATTCTCATAATCCAGGATTGTTTACGTAATTGAGGATCTCTTCCTATGAAGTAGTGGCTCTATTTTTATATACTCCAAGCTTTTAATAAAGTATTCATAATCCTCTTCACTTGATGCTTTATATAATTCCATTTCACTACGAGCGTTTTAGTTTCTATTGGTTGCAATTCTCTCGAGCTCCTGAGGGACTTGTTCTTACTCCTGATACTCGTCTTAATAAACCCGTTTACTTCAGTACTTACACAACATTTTTTACCACAACAATACTAATTGTCTCACCCAGATTCGTCTTCTTGGTCCGCCATCTTGATACAGTCGGGCTGCCTCTCTCAATATAAATAGTTTTGCCATTTTAAAATCTTTATAAATTAATTATTTGGCAAAACTCATCTGCCTGGTCCACCATCTTAATATTTACTAACCCAGCTTAATGGCCATTTCTGTCAACATTTCGGCGGAACATGGCTCCCAAATTCTGGTATTTTTTACTTACCTTTACGTAGTTTAGGAATTATATTAAACTAGGGTAATTTTAATTGAAATTTTCAATTTAATGTTTTTTTATGTTCTGCCTGGTTTTTTAATAGGACGTTTATCTTTGAGTTTTGATTTCATTTTTGCTTTAAAGTGTTTTTTTTATCGATTAGAAGAAATTTTTGATTTTAAAAATGAAGTATGAAAATGTTATGCATTATCAAATTAAATACACCTAAAAATATCTTGAAATTATTTAATAATTTTAAATGCTCTGATTTGTTTTTAATACGAAGATAATAAGTTGTTTGTTTATTCATTCGATAGAAGTTTAAATTTTTTTATTAAAATTATAAATAATATAATGCGGTTTTCACACGATGACAACACTCGTCACAATATTTAAAAAAGCGAGTCTCCTGTTTGAGAATTTTCATTTATTATGCATTATTAAATATCTCTAATATTATTTTGAAATTAATTAAATAATATTATCATTAAAATACCCGTTTCGAGATTTTAGATATGTATTAATTATGATTGAATATTTAAATTGAATTATTTATACACCTGGCAACACTTGTCTGTCATGTGTCAAAAAATTTGAAGTGTATATATAAAATTTTACAGATTACGATTAACTATCTTCTATTGACAGAGACATGAAACGTGTAATAGATAATGGATGAATCTACATTAGTTGCCGGTCAAATAGGTCTATTTTACTATTTCGAAAAAGCCCCATTTTATAGTTTAAACAATCATTGAAAATGAACATTTTTTTACGTTTCATATATTAAGAACTAAACTGACAGCAAACATATTTCAAACGAAAGTATACGATATCTCGAAGGTATTCGATACATATTAAGGGCTACTTTCGCATATCTTCAATAATCAACAAATTTAAATGCAGTCTCACTACCAAATATTCTATTATATTTTGAATATATGGCTCAGTTCCATAAAGACTTAAGAGCACACAGAATTTTAATGCTTGTACCCTAATATATTAAGGACTATTTTTCTGTATATAGCGACTCTGTATACGCTGAGGATGGTTGAAAGATTGATCCGAACAGACAGACATACAGACATATAACATACACACAGTTAGACAATTATATATATTATTATACTTGCCTTGTTTAAAATATTTGATATATGAAAAAATAAATAAAAGATCAAAGATAAAAATAAAAATTGTTTATTACAATAAGCATTTTGGTAACGTTAAACAATTTTGCGCTCTTAAAAACTACACAATATCACATTTTTACAGTTTAAATTCAGTCATTAAGGTATTCAATATAATAGTATGTTGATGAGACGTGTGTGTACGAATAGACAAACGCACCGCACTTACACACACAAATTAATATATTGAATATTACATGGATACAAGAATATGTTACAATTACAATATATAGTGAATAGAGAAATTCTTCCTAGAATCCTGAGTGGGTATTTTTTGTGGTCTGATGAATGGCAACACTGTGAGTCACAAGAAGCTATTAATACTTAGTTTGCTTAAGTTTTTGGGTCAAGTTGAGACTTAAGGGGGCGTTCAAATATTGAGTTGACCTTCTGATTGAGACAAGGTTTATCTTAAATAATGCAAGCCAGGAAAACTCAAGATGTTCATTATACATGTCAAAATTAAAGTTGATCTTCTCTCCTAATTCATTGAAGAATTTCCCGAAGAAGTAAAAAAAATCCAGGCCTGGAAGATGCAGCAGTGAAAAACGATCAACCTGGATATGGAAGTAGCTTCTTCTATCCCGCTTCATTTAAGGGACTTCCTGGAGATGTAAGAAACTCCACTTATCAGCGAGCAAAACTCATGCTATATTTTCCTCTTCATTCGAGTGACATTTCGTGAAGAACCAACACCGCCGATATGAATGCCTCACAACTGGATGTATAAATATTAAGATGGCGGACATGTGCATGGATATGATTGGTCCAGGAGGGAAACCAGCCGCATCTGATTGGTGCAGCTTCTGTCAAACTCATCTGTTCCGATCACTTGTTTGGCCTTCTAATCGCCGAAGAATTTAATCTAAACATCGGCTTTAATTTTGACACAGCTTGAAGATACGAAATGTACAAATATGACTAGATATTAATATAAATCGTAGTCATGTAGCTAGATGAAGAAACCTTCTTGTATGCGACTTCCTCGGTGTTGCCATATGAAAACCATTCTTCTTGAAATTAACTTATATTTGTCTTATTCCAGTTTCATCGGGTATCACAGTTAAAATATACATAATTAAGATCATATTTGATTCTATATAAAACAATATAAGAATATATAAAATACTTTTTTTTTCAAATATTGTCAAAAAGTACATGACATAAATAAATAGTTTTTGAGATGATACATTAAAAAACAAACAATATTATTCGAACCACATTAAAAATTAAGCTAACAAATAATATAAAGAGAATAGAATAATATCAAAATCATAAATAATGATTTTTTTCATCTAACAAATAAATGAAGGTGGTATATTTTTGATTTCTTGATTTAATTTTTATTTTTTGAATAGCTTTATCGTTATTAATTATAATTTTTTTTAATCGAATTTATTTCAGCATTTTTTTTTCTTTTTATTTGTCTCGTTGCTTTTTTTAATACTGGAAACAACTGAAGATGGTGCAATTTTCAATATGCATTTTTGCAATTGTTTCCAGTATTTTTAATCGTTTTTTTAATTTTTTCATATAGTTTTATCGTAAAAAGTTTTTTTGTCTTCTTTTTTCAAATCGAATAAATTGTTCAATTTTTTTTTTCAATTTATTTATATCGTTGTTTTTTTTTTTAATAGTGGAAACAAATGAAGGTGGTGGAAATTAAAATATTTTTTTGCGTTTTTTTCCCAGTACATTTGTAATTTCTTGATTTAATTTTAATTTTTTGTATAGCTTTATCGTTTATAGTGTTTTTAATCGAATCGAATTTGTATTTCGTAATTTTTTTTTTTAATATTTTGATTTCTTTTTTGTAATGCTTCTTTTTTTATATTTTATTATTATGATTTTTTATGTTTTTTTTAATACTGAAAACAAATGAAGGTGGTGCAACTGAATTTTTGCCTTTTTACAGTATATTTGTATTTTTTTAATTTAATTTTTGTTGTTATTTATAGTTTTTTATTGTTGTTTAATTTTTTTTAGATTATGTCTGTAATGGAATGAAGATCATATCCATTTTAACATATTTGCAATAATTAGAACCACTACAGGTTCTTGACGAAAGAATAATTCTCGTCTTGATTTGTAAATAGCTATTCTATTTTTTTTAGTTTGATACAAAAATACATTCTTCTGGTACAATTACCAGGATTTTGCAATGATTAAAAGAATGAGAAAAGGAAAAATTTATCCTATCAATTTTATCAGTGGCTTTGTAAAAATATAATCTTTAACCGGCTCTCTTAAAAAAGGACATTATTGAAGTACTAAATAAGAATTTCAGATCCATAGACAATCCTAGCAGATCAAGAAAGCGGAATTTATTTATGCATATATTTTACAAAATGACAAATTTATAAATAAATTATTCAAAGGAGAAGTTGCGAAGTGCAGAGAAAATGACAGCACAACCAGCGCGATAGCGACATACAGCGTAGCGTCGACTACACAACGCAGTTGTATATATTTCGAAGCCAGGATTATAACTAACAAACACGAATTGTAGTAACTATTGTGCTTATAACAAGTAATAGAAAAATACTGTTTAGGTCATTGACGAAAACAGTATCAAAGCATGTCCAATGTTTCAAGAATTAAACGATGACTCATTAGTGTTATTGTTCGTTGCATATTACAAACAGGGACGACTTAATAAAGAACAAACAAGAAATGAGTAGTTATAATCAGCGGTTAATTGGCAGAAAGCCTGGCTATTATAACAACCACAAGGAAAAACCGTCTAGTAATAGATCCATAAAGAAGATCTACAAAAAGTCCGACACTTATTATATAAATAAAGTACGCACAACTCGACTGAAAGCATTGGTTAGTTAGGGTCTACCTTTGCTTCAAACAATCAAGTAACTATTCTGCTCATAACACAGAAGAATAAAGAGAGTGGGCAGAGTGAGGGAGCGAAAACAATAAATTTAACAATTCTTCGAAGCATCGTTATAAAAAATGCTGGAATATTCATGGACTGGTTCTAGGGTATACCTAGCGACCATCGAGGTATACTTTAGTAGTATATTAGCAGAAATAAAGACAGCATCATTATGGGAACACGCGGTCAAGACTCTAGCATGGAGAGTTTACTTTATACACAATACAGGATTACATAAAGAGTGGAGAGTGATGTGGCGAAGACAACAAATTCACCACGTCATTTGGGGTATACCTCCATGTACTGAAATCCTCCAAGTACCATGTGACAAAAACAGTATCAAAGCATGTCCAATGTTTCAAGAATGAAACGAGGACTCATTCATCGATTGACATTAGCATCGGTTGACATAAAATTTGGAAATAGCTCAGGTGTTATGGACCCTGACCCAGCACACAATCTTGTTATGGACCTTGGTCAGCGATAATAGAATATTATGTACTATTTTGGTTGCTATTTACCAATAATGTTTGCTTCTTGTATATTAATGAAATATTATGTAGTCTTATCACATATTAATAAAATAGAATATTGTGTGCTATTGCCAATAATGTTTGCTTCTCGTGGCAACACACAAACATTGTACTGATACATATTTAAACTAAAATCTGAACATTGTACTGATATCTGTTTACTTCTCGTGACAACAATCAAATATCTCCATACATATAAACTGGAAAATGCATGTAACATTGTCATTCTTCTGAGTACTCTCTCCGTTACCGTAATAAAGCTCTTCCCGAAAACATATTCTGTTTTACTTCCATAACACAGGGTCAAAACGATTATCAAATTTTAACTTACAAACCGAATATAATGAATTAACAAAAGAAGAAATAAATAAATTAATTAAAACGGAACATATGAATAGAGAAGAGAAAAACGAAATCCTTAAATTTTGTAGAAAATTCGAGGACGTATTTTATAAAGTGGGAGATAACTTAACATTTACTTCCCAAACTAAGCATAGGATTAGAACAACGGACGATATACCGGTTTATTCCAGAAATTTTAGAAGTCCGCAAATTCACAGACAGGAAATAGATAGACAGGTTAATTCCATGTTAGAACAGGATATAATAGAACCGACAATATCAGCATATAATAGTCCAGCTTTCCTGGTGCCGAAGAAGAAAGACAACTCAGGACAAGTTAAATGGAGAATGGTAGTAGATTATAGAAAACTAAACGAGAAAACAATTGACGAAAAGTATCCCATACTACTTGTTGACGAAGTACTAGATAAGATAGGAAGAGCTCAATTATTCTCGGTAATAGATCTGGCAACAGGGTTTTACCAAATCGAATTAGATGAGAGGGATAAAGATAAAACGGCATTCTCAGTACCAAACGGCAAGTTTTCATACAAAAGACTTCCGATGGGACTCAAGAACGGCTGCGTAACATTTCAAAAATGTTTAGATGAGGTCCTTAGGGATGTAATTAACAAAGGGATATTAAATTATATGGACGATATAATAGTATACTCTACATCGCTGCAAGAACACATAGATATTCTATCAAAAGTATTTAGCAGACTTAGAAGCGCACGATTTAAAGTTCAGATAGACAAAACAGAGTTCCTTAAAAAGGAAGTAGCATTCCTTGGACACATTGTATCACAAGACGGCATAAAACCAAATCCAGATAAATTAAAAAATATAAAAATTCACAAAAATAAAATAAAAAATAGAATTTCTTTTAACTAGATGGGCATAACACAAACGAAAATAATGAACACCAAAAGAGACATGAACTGCTTCCACATTATACAAACAAGGAACAACAAATGCAAAAAGATAAAAAAACAACATATAATCCTATGGACGCTATGCCAGGAGGAAGAATAACTAACACAGATATGCGGGAAATGCAAAAAGAGACACGCAAAAATAGAGTACGGCACAGATTGTCAAATGTGCTACTGAAAAATATTTTTTTTTAAGAAAAATATATATGTAGAATAAACAACTGGCTGACTGGTTCTAGGGTATACCTAGCAACCATCGAGGTATACTTTAGTAGTATATTAGCAGAAATAAAGACAGCATCATTATGGGAACACGAGGTCAAGACTCTTGCGTGGAGAGTTTATTTTATACACAATACAGGATTACATAAAGAGGGGAGAGTGATGTGGCGAAGAAAACAAATTCACCACGTCATCTGGGGTATACCCCCATGTACACTTCTTAGAAGCATCGTTCTAAAAATGCAGGCATATTCATGGACTGGTTCTAGGGTCTACCTAGCGACCACCAAGGTATACATTAATAGTATAAGTGTAGAAAGAAAGGCAGCATCATTATGGGAAAACGAGGATAAGACTCTTGCATAAAATAAAAACATACTGTTTATGTCACGAAAACAGTATAAAAGTATGTCCAATGTTTCAAGAATAAAACGAGGACTCATTAGTGTTATTGTTCGTTGCATATTACAAACAGGGACGACTTAATAAAGAACAAACAAGAAATGAGTAGTTATAATCAGCGGTTTATTGGCAGAAAGCCTGGGTAATATAACAACCACAAGGAAAAACCGTAATGTAATAAATCCATAACGAAGATCTACAGGAAGTCCGACACTTATTTTATAAATAAAGTGCGCACAACTCGACTGAAAGCATTGGTTAGTTAGGGTCTACCTTTGCTTCGAACAATCTAGTAACTATTCTGCTCATAACACAGAAGAATAAAGAGAGTAGGCAGAGTGAGGGAGCGAAAACAATAAATTTAACAATTCTTCGAAGCATCGTTATAAAAAATGCTGGAATATTCATGGACTGGTTCTAGGGTATACCTAGCGACCATCGAGGTATACTTATAAAGACAGCTTCATTATGGGAACACGAGGTCAAGACTCTAGCATGGAGAGTTTATTTTATATATATATATATATATATATATATATATATATATATATATATATATATATATATATATATATATATATATGGTTATTTCCCAAGCATTTTATTTAATCACAGAATAATTATTTTACATATATATATATATATATATATATATATATATATATATATATATATATATATATATATATATATATATATATATTGACTTACTCACTCACACTGGATTCACAGCACACACTGTTACTCACGAACTAATATATTTGAAGCGAAGAGGATCAAAAGGAACCGCGCAGTCCAGACTTTAGACCGATCAACCAAGCAAGGCAGCAGCCCGTGCAGCCTCCAGTTCAGCAAGAATCAACAAACGTGAGTCACTCAAGACAGGAGGAATCAGCAGCCCGTGCAGCCTCCAGTTCAGCAAGAATCAACAAACGTGAGCCACTCAAGACAGGAGGAATCAGCAGCCCGTGCAGCCTCCAGTTCAGCAAGAATCAACAAACGTGAGCCACTCAAGACAGGAGGAATCAGCAGCCCGTGCAGCCTCCAGTTCAGCAAGAATCAACAAACGTGAGTCACTAAAGACAGGAGGAATCAGCAGCCCGTGCAGCCTCCATTTCAGCAAGAATCAACAAACGTGAGCCACTCAAGACAGGAGGAATCAGCAGCCCGTGCAGCCTCCAGTTCAGTAAGAATCAACAAACGTGAGTCACTAAAGACAGGAGGAATCAGCAGCCCGTGCAGCCTCCAGTTCAGCAAGAATCAACAAACGTGAGCCACTCAAGACAGGAGGAATCAGCAGCCCGTGCAGCCTCCAGTTCAGCAAGAATCAACAAACGTGAGCCACTCAAGACGAGAGGAATCAGCAGCAGAGAGTATATATGGATATAGGATTTTTTGCAACTCGCCTAACAACTATAGATAGATCTTTAGACATTTTAAAACATTTGTGCGACATAAAGTCTTGCAAATCTTTAACCCTTATATAACACAGCATAGAAAAAGCAAACGAAAAAACAAATTTACTAGAAACACTTATCAACGATCGCCCTGAAACGCGATTAAAAAGAGGTTGGTTCGACGGATTTGGCACCGTATTAAAAACAATAATTGGCGTACCAGACCACAATGGCGCAGTGAAAATTGATGAGGAAATCGAAAACTTGGTAGAGAATCAAAATAACGTTAACTCGCTCATGAAAGAGCAAACCTCTATCATAAGGACGACTATAAGCAATTTCAACCGCACCATTTCCAATCTCAGAAACAACGAAATACTATTCAACAAAAACGCAGAACTATTCAATAACTTCACCCGTGACGCGAATGACAAAATCATTAGACACCAGCATATGCTTAACATTTACAAACACTTTTGCTTTTGACCACATCCCTCAACGAGGAATGCGATACCCTAATAAACTCCATACTGTTCGCCCAGAGGAACCAAATACATCCGTCGATCCTTAGTCCAAGAAAATTAATCTCTGAACTCGAAAAGACTCTAAAATACATACCGCCTGGTTCTTCTTATCCATTTCACTTAGACTTAAATATCTATTATTTTAATAAGAAACTAACTTTTGCAATTTATGTCCCTTTATTGAACCTAGAACCGTTTAACCTATATAGAATGTTACCACTACCTTTTGAAAAAGCGAGTAAAATATTTGTTTTTATCCAGTCACAGTTCAAGTATTTAGCATTATCAGAAAGTAAGCATCACTACTCCAGTCTGAACAGCCTCGAAAACTGTTTAGTTTTAAACGATAATCCCATGAGTTACATCTGTAAACAAACCGCAGTATTATTTTCCACGCACATAAAACCGTCGTGCGAAACCGATATTCTCTATTCACACAACGAGTCTAACTTAACCTAACCTAACCTAACACTTGTGATGTTAGAATAATCAACTCCCAATTTGACATATGATAACGGTTATGGTTATTCGCGACGTCTCACTCTGGAACAGTTACCTTAAACTGCAAGACCAAGGAACCCAAAGATATCAGTATTCCTTCACTGGGAATACTAACGCTCAACGGGAACTGCAAAGCATTTACCATGTCATCAATCTTATCTCCCGAAATGATGCTAACTAGTAATTATTCCAAGTTAACACCCAAGCTGGACCTAACTTTGGATTACTGTGAAGAACTTACGAACATCTCGAGATATACCAATTTACCAGCCCTACAAGTATCCAACATTGATTTGGAAGACCTCAATGTAATATCGCATAAATTAAACACCTTTGAGAATAAGCTAAATACCTCAGGATTATAACTAACAAACACGAATTGTAGTAACTATTGTGCTTATAACAAGTAATAGAAAAATACTGTTTAGGTCATTGACGAAAACAGTATCAAAGCATGTCCAATGTTTCAAGAATTAAACGATGACTCATTAGTGTTATTGTTCGTTGCATATTACAAACAGGGACGACTTAATAAAGAACAAACAAGAAATGAGTAGTTATAATCAGCGGTTAATTGGCAGAAAGCCTGGCTATTATATCAACAACAAAGAAAACTCGTAATGTAATAGATCCATAAAGAAGATCTACAGGAAGTCCGACACTTATTATATAAATAAAGTGCGCACAATTCGACTGAAAGCATTGGTTAGTTAGGGTCTACCTTTGCTTCAAACAATCAAGTAACTATTCTGCTCATAACACAGAAGAATAAAGAGAGTGGGCAGAGTGAGGGAGCGAAAACAATAAATTCAACAATTCTTCGAAGCATCGTTATAAAAAATGCTGGAATATTCATGGACTGGTTCTAGGGTCTACCTAGCGACCATCGAGGTATACTTTAATAGTAAATTAGCAGAAATAAAGACAGCATCATTATGGGAATACGAGGTCAAGACTCTTGCGTGGAGAGTTTATTTTATACACAATACAGGATTACATAAAGAGGGGAGAGTGAGGGAGCGAAAAAAATAAATTCAACATGTCAACTGGGGTATACCCCCATGTACACTTCTTAGAAGCATCGTTCTAAAAATGCAGGTATATTCATGGACTGGTTCTAGGTTCTACCTAGCAACCATCGAGGTATACTTTAGTAGTATATTAGCAGAAATAAAGACAGCATCATTATGGGAACACGAGGTCAAGACTCTTGCGTGGAGAGTTTCTTTTATACACAATACAGGATTTCATAAAGAGGGGAGAGTGAGGGAGCGAAAAAAAAAATTCAACATGTCATCTGGGGTATACCCCCATGTACACTTCTTAGAAGCATCGTTCTAAAAATTCAGGCATATTCATGGACTGGTTCTAGGGTCTACCTAGCGACCACCAAGGTATACATTAATAGTATAAGTGTAGAAAGAAAGGCAGCATCATTATAGGAACACGAGGATAAGACACTTGCATAAAATAAAAACATAATGTTTAAGTCATTGACGAAAACAGTATAAAAGCATGTCCAATGTTTCAAGAATGAAACGAGGACTCATTAGTGTTATTGTTCGTTGCATATTACAAACAGGGACGACTTAATAAAGAACAAACAAGAAATGAGTAGTTATAATCAGCGGTTAATTGGCAGAAAGCCTGGCTATTATAACAACCACAAGGAAAAACCGTATTGTAATAGATCCATAAAAGATGATCTACAGGAAGTCCGACACTTATTATATAAATTAAGTGCGCACAACTCGACTGAAAGCATTGGTTAGTTAGGGTCTACCTTTGCTTCAAACAATCAAGTAACTATTCTGCTCATAACACAGAAGAATAAAGAGAGTAGGCAGAGTGAGGCAGCGAAAACATAAATTTAACAATTCTTCGAAGCATCTTTATAAAAAATGCTGGAATATTCATGGACTGGTTCTAGGGTCTACCTAGCAACCATCGAGGTATACTTTAGTAGTATATTAGCAGAAATAAAGACAGCATCATTATGGGAACACGAGGTCAAGACTCTTGCGTGGAGAGTTTCTTTTATACACAATACAGGATTTCATAAAGAGGGGAGAGTGAGGGAGCGAAAAAAAAAATTCAACATGTCATCTGGGGTATACCCCCATGTACACTTCTTAGAAGCATCGTTCTAAAAATTCAGGCATATTCATGGACTGGTTCTAGGGTCTACCTAGCGACCACCAAGGTATACATTAATAGTATAAGTTGTTATGGACTTTGGGACCAAGAGTCCATTCAGGATAGAACATGTCTCTGCTTGCAATACATATTGCATTATTATTTGTTTAGTATAGATTGCTTGTTACCAACCCATCCAATTCTAGATATGGAATATTGTATTGTTTATATAGTAACTTTCCATGCAATATCTACCAATAGCTGTTTGTGTTTCTTTTACAATATTTGACTACTAGCAGTATAAATTGAAAGGGCTGCTAGTATCAATGATCAGTTACTTCCAGTTACTTCTGGAGAGTCTACTGTTACTTCGAGTTACTTCTGGGCTGCAGTTATGCAGTGATAAATCATTAGTCTTCAACAACCTCAATAAACGTCTCTTCCAAGAAAAACATTCTTTTCCTTTTGGAACATAAGAAAGTGTAGAAAGAAAGGCAGCATCATTATAGGAACACGAGGATAAGACACTTGCATAAAATAAAAACATAATGTTTAAGTCATTGACGAAAACAGTATAAAAGCATGTCCAATGTTTCAAGAATGAAACGAGGACTCATTAGTGTTATTGTTCGTTGCATATTACAAACAGGGACGACTTAATAAAGAACAAACAAGAAATGAGTAGTTATAATCAGCGGTTAATTGGCAGAAAGCCTGGCTATTATAACAACCACAAGGAAAAACCGTATTGTAATAGATCCATAAAAGATGATCTACAGGAAGTCCGACACTTATTATATAAATTAAGTGCGCACAACTCGACTGAAAGCATTGGTTAGTTAGGGTCTACCTTTGCTTCAAACAATCAAGTAACTATTCTGCTCATAACACAGAAGAATAAAGAGAGTAGGCAGAGTGAGGCAGCGAAAACATAAATTTAACAATTCTTCGAAGCATCTTTATAAAAAATGCTGGAATATTCATGGACTGGTTCTAGGGTATACCTAGCGACCATCGAGGTATACTTTAGTAGTATATTAGCAGAAATAAAGACAGCATCATTATGGGAACACGAGGTCAAGACTCTTGCGTGGAGAGTTTATTTTATACACAATACAGGATTACATAAAGAGGGGAGAGTGAGGGAGCGAAAAAAATAAATTCAACATGTCAACTGGGGTATACCCCCATGTACACTTCTTAGAAGCATCGTTCTAAAAATGCAGGCATATTCATGGACTGGTTCTAGCGTCTACCTAGCGACCACCAAGGTATACATTAATAGTATAAGTGTAGAAAGAAAGGCAGCATCATTATAGGAACACGAGAATAAGACACTTGCATAAAATAAAAACATAATGTTTAAGTCATTGACGAAAACAGTATAAAAGCATGTCCAATGTTTCATGAATGAAACGAGGACTCATTAGTGTTATTGTTCGTTGCATATTACAAACAGGGACGACTTAATAAAGAACAAACAAGAAATGAGTAGTTATAATCAGCGGTTAATTGGCAGAAAGCCTGGGTAATATAACAACCACAAGGAAAAACTCTCTTCCTGTCTTCCTTCTTATTATATAAATAAAGTACGCACAACTCGACTGAAAGCATTAGTTAGTTAGGGTCTACCTTTGCTTCAAACAATCTAGTAACTATTCTGCTCATAAAACAGTCGTTAATTAAACAGTACGACAAAGAGCGAATAAAGAGAGTGGGGAGAGTGAGGGAGCGAAAACAATAAATTCAACAATTCTTCGAAGCATCGTTATAAAAAATGCTGGAATATTCATGGACTGGTTCTAGGGTATACCTAGCGACCATCTAGGTATACTTTAGTAGTATAAGTGTAGAAAGAAAGGCAGCATCATTATGGGAACACGAGGTCAAGACTCTTACGTGGAGAGTTTATTTTATACACAATACAGGATTACATAAAGAGGGGAGAGTGAGGGAGCGAAAAAAATTAATTCAACATGTCATCTGGGGTATACCCCCATGTACACTTCTTAGAAGCATCGTTCTAAAAATGCAGGCATATTCATGGACTGGTTTTAGACACTTATTATATAAAAAAAAGTGCCCAAAAACACGGTTGAACGCATTGGTTAGTTAGGGTCTACCTTTGCTTCAATAATTCAAGTAACTATTTTGCTCATAACATTAAATAATCAGCACGACAAAGAGTGATAATATTATTATACTCAGCAGGCAATAGCCGGAATCTTCATGGATTGGTTAAAACCCATTGTTATTTCTGTTAAAATCAAAAAGTTTGTCTATGGTATTTACAATGAAGACGACACACGACCAAATCTCGCAAATTAATTAATTACATTAAAACTTCTACACACGTTAAACTATCCATTCACATCAATAATTGCGAAATTACATTTCAACCAAAGCATTTAAAATACCCGAGACGACAACGAACGTCTATATTTAAACACAACGAACAATATATTCATTCATAAGAGCCAATTGAAATATGCCATAGATAACAATATACGAGTGCAATGGATGGGCATTATCACAGTTTATGACCACTGACCCCTTTTAAATTGAACAAAATACAACTATAAGTCAACCAGAGTCTTAATTATCTGGCATTCGTGAATAAAAGTACTCGTTCAGTATAGTCTATGGTCGTAAAAATGCGCCAAAGAGTAATAATTTACATAGCAAACTTGAATCATATCAGAAATCGATTAAATGACAATAAAAATCTGGGTCAAAGCTCGTTATTACGTTTCACTACGGTGACCACATTTTAGACATAAATTAAAGGGAATTGATTGTTAAAATTAAATATTCCACGCGATAGGGAGAAAATTAATGCTTCAATATACGTATATATTTAATATAATTAGAGTTTTATGAAGACAAAATTGAAAACCGCGATAATTGACTATTTTGCCTATACTAATTGCGCTTACAACTTAGTCAAAGTCGGTGTAATGAAGTGCTTTCGACGTATTCGAGCTCTGCAACGATTTACTTTAATATTGCATTATTTTATTTCAACTCTCTGATATTTATACAAAACTTTATATGATTGACATTTACAGTTATCATACTTATAAAGCAATTATTATATTCATGCAAATTTAATAAAATATGTATTCATAAATAAATAATGTTTTAATATCCGAAAATTCAAATAAAATAATACATTTTACCACATAACAAAGCATACTAATATAATAAAAATGTAAACCCCCTTCTCAAGCCTCATGGCCGAGCTTTGATTATTAAACAAAAACTTGTAAAATCATTAAATAATTAAATACGAACAATTCTAAATCATGGCCACCCTATTGATTTATTCGTGAGGCACAAATGTGTGCTTTGTATTTTAAAGAAATAAACATACAAGCAGTACAGAATCACATATACGAAATAATTATTATATAGAACCATGTTTAAATAAATGAATTTAAATGTTGCCAGTGTAAAAAATTAAGCCACATAAAAATGAGAGAGGCGGTAAAAGATTATAAGATTACATTACCAGAGTTGGGATTGTCATCGGCTCACTATATGTTTACCGGAATGAAACCGTCCTGAAGAAGAGACGGTTCGAAGTTGACTGTGTTGGTAGAAGAAAGTGTGGCGGCATTTATATGGCGGAAAATATCCCGAGGGCGTCACGCCAGTGACTCACAACATTTTCAAGATATTTATATTTTAGAGCAAGTATCAAACTATAGACATGCTCGTAGGCGAACTATAATATTAAATATATTGTGTAAAGTAATGGATTCCCAGGCATACGTCACCGTAAATACGATAGTAGAGTTACTTACCTACACTTATGATCGGTTTACTTGTTAGTTAATGCCTAGTCTGAGCCTCAAAAGTACAGCAATGTAACTCTACTACCGTCTTTACGGTGTACGTTTACGGAGACGGACGCCTAGGAATCCCAAGCTTAACGATACCACAGTAAAGCGTGTCTAAAGTTTGACATTTGCTCTACCAACATAAGAAACAAATTGATATCTTTATGTAGAGGAATCATGGGGCATTGACGTCACATTAAAACAAATAAGAGACGTGAATACAAATACTGTGATCATGAGTTCAAATCCCGCTCAAGTATTATAAAAAATGATCGGTTATTACGACTGAATAATATTAATAAACATCCCTAACGCTCGTCTTTATCCAGATTTACTCTGATTTCTTGTATTGTTAGTTAAATACTGTGCCGATTATTAATTAAGATCACCAACAGGCAATGAATTAACACGTTATTGTTTGTAAAAAAAAAACATAATTTTATGCGAAATAACATACCGCAAACGGCTGTTATTAGTAGAAAGACGCGTAAATAGACTCGGTGTCAAGCTGTTGGAACTTATTATTTATAGATAAATTATATAAATATTATTTATAAAACAGCGGTTGACAATCCCTGGATAATTAAACAAGAAGTTTCTTCGCAATAAAAGAAATATTTACTTTATACTGTCCAGCTTTCTATAATATTGCAATAAATCAATAAAAGTATAACTATTTTTTACAAAATAATATTGTCCTTCTTGTAAAACTATAAGGCTTTCTTATGTTTGTAGAGCAAATTTCAAACTCTAGACAAGGATCATTAATAATTAAATTATTCGTATAATCTACTTTGAGCTTTGATAATAAATATTAGGTCAAGGCATCTTTTGACCTTTGTTGGTTGCACGACTTGATACACAAATATTCATTAGAATCAAATGTTAAACTCTTGATACGCATAGAGACAAGATAACATGCAAATAGCTGTGATTAGTCAAACGGCGTTTTTTTAGGGTAAATGACAAGGATTAAAATTATTGCTAGTATAATATACTTGAGATATTTATATAGAATGCTTTTTTTTCTTCCATGAGAATATCGTTTTGTGTTTTAAATGAATTAAAAAACAATGAAATAAATGCTTTATTACCCTAAAATCAATAATTATGAAAAAACCATGAATTGTTGAAACGAAAATGCATTTTTGGATAAACTAATGCTCTTATTTGTGTTGGTAGTAATTTATTTCTGTATGATTATAATTCCTAATTATTTATTATGGATGCTTAGGTATAATTTATATGTATAGTGTTTTATAAATAAATAATCATAAAAGCTTCACAAGTTTTCTATTAGGTCTCTGCGCGTGTCTCAAGCCTGATGTTTACTCTACAAATATAAGCAACAAAGTCCACAATAAAAAAAACACAAGTCTTTCGATAAAAATGTATCATATTTATTACAAAAAAATACAGTCTTACAAATGAAATACAGTTTATTTGTGTATATTGATTTATTAGTTATCGTTTGGCTTTTTGTTGTGCAGCGTCACTAGCTTTAACAAATGTTCTCTTCAATTTATTCTCTCTCTTCTTCCTGAATGATGCGGCAACGTCTTTGGACAATTCAGCGACAAGTCTCATCGTTTCTTCAGGGTATCTGTAAATAAATGTTTGTTAATATAAATTTATGCATGGTTGTATCAAGATAAAATTTACCGGCATCCGAGAAATTCAATGTTGGTGAAAACTCTAGCAAGACACACTATTTCATCTTCAGTGAATCTGTCTCTGTGTGCCTCCATGAAGTCCTTCCTGACCTGCCAATGTTCTTCAGATTCATATTCAGTTCTATGATCCTCGACATCCCAATCTCCGCCCATTATTAAAGAAAGAAACTTAGATTTACAGACAGAACACGGCTTAACTGTCAAATTTGACACGATGGTGTTGCTATTCCAAAATATATGAAGAACAATTATATTGATCTCTTAAATAAATACATAGCTTTTTCATAAAAATACATTTACAGGTTTGTATTCAATCATATTTAATGTTGAAACATCTACCAGCATTAGAGATGAAGGTCACGAATGATTTTCCAGTGTGTACTTGATCTTTTCAAAAGAGAAAATTGCGGCGTTGTGCAAACAATCAAGAAAGTTTAATAAAAATATTGTAAAACAGCGATTTTGTAAGTTGGAAAAAGTGAAAAGTGACATATTTTGTTTTAATTTCCATAGGTCTTTCAAGAAATACAAAAAAAAATACCAATATTTTCTGTTTTCAGGCAGATTGAAATGTTGATTTTATAGTTTAATGATTAGGCTACTTATTTTTTGAACATATTGTTAAATCAAATGTATTTTACATGGTGCTATCTAGAAAAAAGCAACAAATAAATACAATTGTAATGGCGGTATGTATGGTTGCTGTTAGTGTTCCTGTAGCAGCTGTTGTGGCAGTGCACCATAACGAGTATCTAGTGTCTCCTGTGGCCCTTCCTGCTCCTGGCCTGCCTGGACCTGCTGGACCTGCTGGACCTCCTGGACCTCCTGGACCTGGCCACTGCTCCCTCAAGCCCCGCCCCCTGCAGAGTGCTCCCCCCCTCGCCCCTCGCCCAGTGCCCCGCCCCCTCCTGCCCGCCGTAGCCGCGCCCCTAACGATGGCCGCCCCCGTGGAGTGCTGCTGATGAAGACCTAATCCGGCCGCCCACAGGTAGAGACACAGGCCCTTCACTACAGACTCCTGGCCATAAACTTTCATGTTAACTCTAAACGCTCATCAGAAGCCACGCCCCCTGCCCTGTATACAGAGTACAGGAGTGCCTGATGATGGCAGGTGTTTGTGGTTCCCGGCTGGAGTATATTCAAGATGTGTCAGGGGCGTATTTTGTATTGGGGTCAACTGTGCATACATGTATGTGTGTGTATATATGTGTAAGGTCATTTCTCCCCCGAATCCTCATCGAATTTCTTCCACTCTTGATGAAATACGATGGGGCGTGGTCACAGTAAGGGTTCGTTATTAATTATTACTGATTTATCTGCACTTTTGGTCAATTTATTGGCAAAACATGATTTGACAGCGCACCAACACATGCGCACTGGCCTGTATATGTGTGATGTATGTGTAAGTGTATGTAATAATAATTGTATTTTGTTTATTATCAGAAGAAGAAGACGAGGGCTGAATGTGGGGACACATGAGACCAGAGGGCGGGGAGCTGACACCGCTCGCATGAGCCCCCCGCCATCCTCAGGTATTATTCATTATTAATATACAGTGTCTTTAAAATTATACAAAATTATCATATTTATTTTTTTAAATACAAAAAGTGTACAAAACCTTTATCACTATTACATAAGATTGTTTAAGAGAAAAAAATATATAAATCAGTAAGAATATTTTATGAAATAATTTTTTTATTTTTTATTAATGTGACCCAAGATCCACCCTGGATAATATTTTTATTCATACTTTGTAAGGGGATGGCCAGGCCACCTTGGTCTTTACGGGAGTATATAGTAGAGGTGGTTTCCCAGGCCACTACACAGCAATGAGTACTTAAGATCTAGTAGATCTACCAAGCACCTCCAGTAGACACCGTTTTTGCCGGTGCCATGAATCGAACCCGGGAGTCTTCTCTCACAAATACATTAAACTAACCACTGGGCCACAAGGCGGCTCTAATAATAATTTAAATAATATCAGTATATGAAATTATACATCTTACAGTCATATAAAAATATTGTACAGTAGAACCTCAATCGCATCGAGGTTCTAATATTTAATTATAAAATGCTAATGGTTATTTTTAATATTAGGTTGCACTTGGTGTCGGCCTGCTCTGGCTTTGTTGTGCTGCAGAAGACGAAGCCCCATGGGAGCTGGTCTGTCGCAGACTCAAGTAATTATACATATATTTTATTTATTGTAATATTCGTATTATAATGTGTACAATTAATTATAGGATGGCGCGGTTCTGGCGTCCCAGCACGCCGCGCAGCCCGCCACCATGGCAGAGGTGGTCAGAGAGAGGAAGCGGAAGATGAACGGGGGACTGGCCACTCTCAGGCGCAGACTTCTTGCCGGAAGACGCGGAGGCAGGGGCTCCAGGCTGCAGGGCGCTGGAGACAGAGCGGCTCCTCTACGAGACTTACTCAAAGAATGGTCTCCCCTAGAGGTAAAACATCCTATTTATTGTATTAATACTGTATATTAATATTTATTTATATTAATAGGTGAGTGCTCTACTTGAGGAATATGAAGCATTGGCTGCCCTTAGGGATCTCTGCGTCCAAGCCGAGTTGGCTAGACCTCCTGCTCCGGCTCTTCGAGGAGATCTCGCCACTCTTTACCAGCAAAGGTACATTTCTTTATTACATACCATCATACAGATTAATACAAGATTAATATTTTAGAATATGTCCGGACACCGAGTTAATCTTCAAAGGCACATGCTTTCCTGTACACCGAGCAATTTTATCGGCCCGATGTCCATATTTCCGAGAACTGCTTGCCAATTATCCAGGGTTAGTTTGTATAATTGTTATGTGGTTTATGCAGTATTTAATACTATTGATATTTAATTAGTGTGGGAGCGAGAGTGTGTTTGGAAGGTCCGATGCCCCCTCAAGTGGACACCGTGATCTTAGACGGATTACTCTGGCTCCTATATACTGGAGAACCGGCCCCTCCGCCTTGTCCTGGCTGCTCTATGGGTATATAATTATCTATTATTGTGTTTTATTGTATGTTAATATTATTTATATTCTTCAGAAGGTGAGTGTGCTAATCCGCAAACGTGGAGAAGACCAGTTAATAGCGTACCAGATTGCTGTCCAGGACAGGGTAATTCGGGAAGACTCGCTCTTGATGTTGTCGGCGGTGGAGGAACTTGTACGGGAACTTCGCCATGTCCTAGAAGGGCAGAACCGGCTTTGCTGAGAAGGTTGGCATCTGATCTCGGAGCTGCGCCTGCTGCCCTTCACAGAGATATGCGGCATCTTCTCGATACAGGTTTGAAAGTACAACATCATACATTTATCAAATAGTTTTTAATGTTTTTTTTTAATATTCAGCTGAATTTGCCGATGCTTCATTGGTGTTCACTTCGGAGCCTTCTGCCTCGTCAGCTTCTTCAACGTCAGACGGTTGTACACCACGTAACAGTGTTCAGAGGCAAGGCTCGCCCCCGAGTTCAGATTATGGTTTTAGACCACGCCTAGAATTGCCATGTCACCGAGCTGTTCTAAGTGCCAGGTCTCCGTTCTTTCGAAGCGTCATATCGAGAAGATGCCGCCAACAAGGAGCTGAGGTCACTGGCTGTGTTAAAATCGTACTAGACGAGAAGGTTATTCCACACAAATATGCCAGAGTCCTGCTTCATGCCGTCTACACGGATCAGGTCGATTTGAATCTCATAATGAGGGGAGGAAATTCAATTTTCGGATGCTCCATTCTCGGAAATCACAACTCTAGTCTCGGAGAAGTAAGATTTTATACTTGTGTTGTTATGTTGTGTGTGACTTTTATACATAATATCCTATTTTCAGGCATTAAATAATGGACAACAGGGTAACAGTGTCCCCGGAATGAGTAAAAATACTCCAAACGGAACCAACGGCCATATTCCGTCGCCTCTCGAAGAAGCCATGGAGTTGTATGAAATTGGAAGGTATTAATAAATAATTTTATATATATATATATATATATTTTTTATCAATATGTATACATGTATATTTTTTTCTCTATTCAGATTTTTGGAGCTGGATATACTCAGTCAGGGTTGTGAGGACATTATTTCCGAGAGACTCAGCGCTAATAGTCTTTCAGCGGTGTTGAAATGGTCAGCGCAGCCTCATGGCTCTAAATGGGTTCACAGGCAAGCGTTGAGATTTCTCCGTGAAGAGTTTCAAAGTGTTGCTTCCGGTTCCGCCCTGCAACAACTTGAAGCTCAACATTTGTCCCATGCGCTTCGATGTCCATTTCTCCAAGCTTCGGAGCTAGACGCCCTGAGAGCTGCTCTTCGGTGGGGTGAATACACACTGATTAAGAGAATGGAAGAAAGAGGTGTGTTTCTTTTTTTTATATCCATTAATTACAAATTAATCAAATGTAATTCATCAATTCCAGAACCGAATCTCCTCTCTCACACGGCTCACTCCGTAACGAGGAAAGGCGTGAAGAAGCGAGACTTGAGCGATACGGAGCTCAGGGAACTTTTAGCAGATTTGCTTCCTCTCGTTAGAATAGACCATATCTTGCCACCAAATAATGAGCTTTTGAATCAAACAATAAGAAGAGGCCTCGTCAGCAGTCCTCCGTCGTGCATGCTCGGAGACGACGGAGCCACGGCTTCGAGAGCTGATGCTTGGATTCGTGGAAAAGGTCACGGAGGTTTTTACATAAGACCGAGGTTGTTCATGCCGTACTATGAAGAAGTGAAGGCTCTACTCGAAGATCAAATGGTGCAAGAGACTGAATTGGTCCGTCTCCGGAGAGCTCGTTACATTCCAGATATCCCCGACACTTTGTATATGGTCAGTATTACAGAAAAATGTATATAATAAAATTTGTAATAAATGTGTATATTCATAGGTTTCTCGACCTTGTACGTCTGGTGGGTCGGGCGCTCCCGTCGAGAGTCCCCGTGGCGATGTTTCGATGGCCGGTTCTTCAAATCACGGTACAGGTATACAAGGTGATGGCGATGAAGGTGTCGGTAATGCGGCTGAAGAAGGCGACGGATTGGGGGGAGTAGGTGGTACCGCAGCAGTTCCTCCGCCTCCAGCCCAAATGAATGCCATGATCAACAGAGAAAGAGAATTGAAAAGGGCTCCGGCTTATTTACGTGCAGTTCAATTGCCGCTGTCAAATACTTCTGAAATCGATCGACAGGTAAATAATAAAAAAATCCAACTATGACCCGAATACTGAATTAATATTTTATTTTATTCATCAGATTCGGCTTCGCGTGGTTCGAGAATTTAATCTTCCCGATTCGGTGGCCGATTTGTTGGAGGGTGCTTCTTTAGAAGCCGGGACAAGAGCATCTGCAGCCGATTCCGATGATATTCAAATGGAGACGGGCGCTCAAGTGCATAATCCTGCCGAAGCTCAAAGGTAAATTCCGATTTCATATAGTTATATATGAAATCAGATACTAATTAAAATTTATTTTAGACACTGTTTGAATGGAGATGAATCTGATCAAGATGTGGAGGAAGTCAGCGGAAGATGTTTCCAGAACTCGAGAGACAATATAGGTTGGTTGTAAATTTTAATATTTCATAACTTGTGTTAATATTTAAAAATTTTAGATTCTTGGTCAGCTGGTTCTCCCGGAACGAGTAGGAAACCTCTTCCCGCACTGCTAACCGAAGGCGATAGGTTTGTTGGTATTAATTATATCCTCGATGTTCAGCTGCTTAATTTGTTTCATTATAGGACTCATACGTTGGACGCTTCGTTGCCGAGACAACGGAGACGGAGACAACAACCTCGCGGTCTCTCCGAAGCCATGCCGGATGTAGCTATGGCCACTTCTTCATTGCGAAGGATGAGAATCGCCTCGGGCAGCGACCAACAACCATCAAACACTCATCAAAACGCCCCTGCCGATAAGTTCACAGACTCTTGTGAGAATCTTCAGTCGAGAGACGCTCATGCAGGAAGCTCATATTCACTGGAATCCGGCTGCGAGGATGTTGGCGTTGCTAGACATCGAGCCAAATACCAAGAGCCGAGCCGAGTGTCATCTTCGCATATGCTGTTTATGAATCCCAATCAGCATTTATTGCAAGAGGGCATCGGAGTGTACGGCTCGAGGAGTCAGCAATCGATGAGGGCACAAAATACATACAGTCAAGAACAGCCGCAAGCTTACAATCCGAGAATGAGCGGAGAGATCCAACCGGGTCTTCAGTTAGATTTGGGTGACGGGACACAGCATGCCAGTCCCGGAAGACAGATGTCCGGTGCTCATTCCCCTTGGATGGCTCCGAGAATCCATCAAGTGGAACCTGTACATAGAACTTCAGCCACTCTGCCTCCTGATTTATCACAAGTACGATTATATTCAATTACAATAATATACAATATAATAATAAATTATTATTTTCAGTATACAAATATAAGCCGAGGAGGAGCGAGTTACTCTCGTTATTTGTCTAATTCATCGCCGTCGCAGCAAATCCAACAATTAACCACCTTCCAGCCTCTTCAACAGCACGAGCCCAAACCCAACGAACCGGATCACGGAGCTTCTCTATACACTTTCACTCCGGCTCCGGCGCAGTTCGCTAATGTAAATATTTATTGTTATTAAAATGTACGTTTGGTTTTATTATATTTTAATTATTAGCAGGGCTTCTCCACGCTGCAGCATCACAGCCGCAGTAGATCTCCTCGAGTGCCTCCAGCGATGCATACGGTCACTCTGCAAAGGCCTCGTCCTATCTGCCCACTGCCTTCAGGACATAACACTCCGCCTCAATGCTCGCAATCGGGCAGTCGCAGCAGTCTGCTCGGAGATAAAGAGACCGTGATGGTACCGAGATCTCAAAGCGCCGGCTCCGTGACAAGTTTAGGTCTCGAATCGGAGAGACGAGACACAGCCAAAGGAGTTCAGAATGTTTCAGGTATAATTTTATTTTTAATTATATAATCCTTGGATAAATTATTAATATTATTTTTTTATAGGCTATAATCCACCTGCCGGGTACGCGCCTGCAGAACCGCAAAAAGAATACTCTCCTCGTCACTTCAGATCCATTTCAGCATTGCCGGAAACTTATGATCCTTCTCGAGCGTCTGCTTATCAGTTAGGTGCGAGTTTGATAGAGAATTCTGTCGGAAGGCAACAATATGAATGGATGCAACAACAGCAGCATTACGATGTTGATAGAAGTGCCGCATTTCTAACCCGTTACAATCTGCGGACTGTGAACTCCAGCCCCTTCCAGAATGAGAATGTTAGCTACAGTCGCGGAGAGAGTCCGTATTCGAGTCAAAGACCCGGATCTTGCGGATTAGCGGATATAATGCAGGTTGGATATTCGGGAAACAACTCGCGCGGGGAGAGTCCTCTATATGGTTTGAATCCATCGAGAGGCAGCAGTCCTTTCCGCACCCTCGAAACAAACACTGCCCAATTCTCGCGAGGAAACAGTCCATACTCTTCCACTCATAGAAATACGGAGTATCAAGCTCGCGGTCAAGAGAATTACTGCCAACTGCCAAGAGCTTCAAGTCCCGGATGTCGAGTTTACGCCCCTCAACAAAGGACATTATCCAACTCTCCATCTAACCTTAAAATGACCAACTCTACACGGAACGTCTCAAACTCTCCGTCGGAAAATTTCAAAAGAACTTTATCCAGCTCGCCGTCGGCGTCTAGTTTTAATAATAGTCTTAAGCTGCAGTCGGGTCGGAACATCAGCTCGTCACCGTCGAGCACATTCGTCAATCCAAAGTCTTCCTTGAGGGCCACGTCGAACTCGCCAAACCCTCTGCAATACTCCAAAATGATGCCGCCTCAACCGCAACAGCCGGGAAGATATAAGAATTCATACCCCAAGCAAACGCCACGGGCGTCCCCGTCGACCGCCAGCGCCTCTTCTAATTTCCTACCGCCCCAAGTGCAGAAGGAAGCCGCCTCTTCCAACGCCAGAGTGCATCAGAGTCACCCGCGGAAGCCCGACGAGGACAAACCGCCGCAGAACTGGAAGCCTGGATGCCAACCGCAGTATCAGAGCCGGCCTCCTGCGAGATATTGACCCGTTGACCTCGGCGAATTCGTATAAAGTACATACACATATATATATAATAAATATTTAAATAATAATACGCTTTAGGAAAAAATTATATGTGGTCATCTCGTGACTGATTTGATTGTAAATAATATTTATCTGTAGCCTGTTGCATTTATCACATTATCAATTAATTATTAACGCATTTATGAATACTTTGAATTGTATTCTGTGATATTATCATTTCAATATATTATTATAATTATAATTCTAGTCACCTTCACCGGGACACGAATCATATTTGTACATAAATAAATACTCTTAATTATGTTCCTTCATTTATCAATTTCGGTTTGTGATCTCTTATTATTTATTAATTAATATTAATCAATATGTATATTATTATAATATAATGTATTTAAACACACTGAATCAAATAAAGATTATATTAATTTAAATTTGATTTTTATTTATCAATGGCGACAATTTAAACAATTAATTGTCACAATGGCTGATGTGCAGAAGGTGAGCGGCAAGAAGAAAAGGGAAGCTTCACCCCGCAATGCCAGGAAACGGAGTAAAGTCAAACGGGAGCCTTCGTCAGAGGAAGATGTGTCCGAGGATGATGATGCAGAGCAGGTCGTGCCCAGTGTCGAGGCTCAAGAAGATAAAGCCACATTCAAGTTGCCTCAGGATTTACTCGATTCAATCATTAAAGAACCCGGAAGTCTCATAATTGCTGGTAAAGTTTCATGGGATGCGACGTCCAAGGATAAGAAGGCTCCGGTTCGGCCGAACTTGTATTCTTTTAAGAGGTTTTCGGATAAAAAGTTCCGGTCGGCTGTGAGTGGCTGCAGCTCTTCGCATTCGGTACTC
Organism: Agraylea sexmaculata; assembly: GCA_022606485.1. Classification (NCBI taxonomy): domain Eukaryota; kingdom Metazoa; phylum Arthropoda; class Insecta; order Trichoptera; family Hydroptilidae; genus Agraylea; species Agraylea sexmaculata. Next base: position 23,438 of record JAGTTH010000325.1, on the reverse strand, counting down.
ATCACACAAGATGGCCAAGTGCTGGTGTTCGGAAGGAATACGTACGGTCAACTGGGAATCGGGAATATCCAGTCTAAAGACACGCCTCACTTGGTCGAAGCGTTGATGGGTTATAATATCATCCAGGCGGCGACGGGCAAGAATCATACACTGTTCCTCACAGACACGGGGGCGGTATTCGCTTGTGGAGATAACAGGAGCGGTCAATGCGGTGTGGGAAGTCTCATGAGTAATCAACTGCTAACTCCGACGAGGATCAACCATTACAGTTCCCCTGTGATAAAAATAGCGTGTGGCGGAGATTTCTCAATGATCCTCGATATCGCTGGTGCTTTATACTCATTCGGACTTCCTGAATACGGTCAACTCGGCCACAATACAGATGGGAAGTATTTTGTGAATTCAAACAAGACATCTTTCAGGTTCGAGACCTCTCCGAGGAAGATAGTACTATATGTGGAGAAGGATAGGAATGGACGAATCGTTCCCGTTCAAGATGTATTTATTGTGGATATGGCCTGCGGGGTGAATCACGCCGTGGCTGTAGATTCAAAGACGAGAGCTTTCAGTTGGGGCTTCGGTGGATATGGGAGACTCGGTCATGCGGAGCCCAAAGATGAACTCGTACCGAGATTGATAAGTTTCTTTCAAAATCAGAAAAGGGGAGTCCATCTAATTACATGCGGGAGCTCTTTCACTCTCGTCGTCAACGATTTGGGATTCTTAATGATGTTCGGACAAACTAAAAGAAGTGGAGAACCTAATATGTATCCCAAGCCAGTGCAAGATCTAAACGGGTGGAATATTAGAAGCATTGCAGCGGGACATTCCTCTATAGTCGTGGCCGCTGATGAATCTCTAATAGTGTGGGGTCCTTCGCCTACTTGTGGGGAATTAGGACTCGGAGACACGGTCAAATCATCAGCTCGACCCACCGAAGTGAGAACATTGAAAGGTGTCAAATTTTCCCAAGTTTCCATGGGCCACTCGCACACTTTAGTCCTATGCAACGATTTATCCGAAGAGGCAGTCAGGATACTCGCTAAACTTCAAGAATTCGACCCCTAAATATTTAATTTGTATAATATGTGTTTTAATTGAATAAAAGTGTTTTTATATTTATGTTTTTTTAAACCATGTATACATTAATAGTTGAATTAATTTAAATATGGAATTCTAACAATGAATTGATATGTTAAAGAAAACTTGTGTGCAATTAATTAAGGAGACTGGTGATATTTTCTTAAGTACTATTGATTGATTAATTAATAGGCTTGTATATTTGATTTATATATTTATTCCTTATCGATAATTAACGCAGTAAAGAGTGGGTTATAAGTTTTGTTTAATAACCGCCGCGTTGTTGAACCTGAATATGGTGTGGTGCTTGAGGGCGTGCCTGGCAACCCTGGCCCTGTCCTGATCCTGGAACTCGCACAGCTTGCAGTAGAAGAGCGCGCCGACCAGATCCTCAGGGTCCAGGTCGTGGAAGGTCTTGGCCAGGCTGTGTTTGCTGATGTGCGCATCGTAGCTAAACTTGGACGTGGTCTTGTACGGACACAGCGGACAGCTCCTCGGCGCCTCGTGCAGGTGAATCAGCTCATGTTGTTCATAAGCCGGGCGTGTGCTCGTGCTGAAGGCGCACACGGAGCACTGGTAGACCGTGTGACCGCGTCTTTCACTTTGTACCTTTACACTGTGCAACTTGCGGTGTTTGGCCAGCGAACTCATGTACTTGCTCTTGTAGCCGCACTGCTTGCAATTGTACTCTTTTTCTGTCTTCACTGCTTGCTTGTGGGGTTTCGGCTTCTCCTGGGGCTTGTGGTACTCTTGGTGCTTCTGGTACTCCTGGTGCTTGTGGTTCTCCTGGGGCTTGTGGTACTCCTGCTCCTGCTCAAGCTCTTCCTCCATGATGCAGATGCCAAGGTCCACAGACTCTGACTCAATGACTTCTTCCTTGATCGTGCCATGCTCGAACTCGTCCATTTGTATCATTCAAATAACGTCAAAAACACATTATTATTGACACTTATCCACCAGTATTGCCATTGCGTTATGTTATTATCATAAATAAATATCAAATTAATTAAAATAAACCTCGGTTAATCTCACATGTTATAAAAAAATCATATTATATGCTATGTACATTCCATGAATGTGTAGAGTAAATCTCAAAAATGTTAACAATTCCAAACGGCTTGGTAGTATCGTAACAAAATAATATCTCGCAACTAAGCATATCTGATTTGAAATGAAAACACCCAATTAATCATATTATTAATTATTTATTAAAAAATCACAGCACTGACATTTATAATGTTTCGAATAATTAAAACCGCTTTGTATTTGGTATCTTTGGATAAATATAAATATTTTTTTTATTGAATGCAGCAATGTTCTCGTACACTTGTATCTTCGATTAAGTCTTGTTGAGATTCAAGAAGCGATTTAATACTCTCCGCTTCCTTCAGCCACTCGTTTATCTGGAATACATAATGGTGTTTGATTATAATATATTAGAAATCATTGAATATGAGTTTACTTTGTCTAGGAGTAAAGTGCGCCTTTCTCCGGGAGGTTCTCCGTTGGTGCATTTGAGGAGTTCACTGATTGCGGCTTCATACAATCTGAGTGCGTCAATGAATCTACCGTCTTTAACGTACATTTCGGCAGCGATTCCATTCTCTAAAGCCGGACATAAGCCAGTCGTACTCGCACACATAGAATCTAAAATAATTAATATTATTAATTAGGATATTGAAAAAAATTATATAGGGTACTGACATAATTTTCTGAATTTATCACGTTCCGAAGACGAGCAGGGATTCAATGTTTCTATGGTGGCACATTCTTCATTGTTTCCTTTTGAATATGTTACTTTAGATAAGGTTTTCCTTTCCGATGACGATGTGGGTAAAAAATCCTCTCCGCTCACTGTAAAATTCTTTAATTGTTCCGCTCTACGAACGTATCCCGTGACCATATTTCTAAATGTGTTATTTTTCCCATCGTTGCATTGCTCCACCACCATCGGAACGAAATAGCGGAGGCTTTCGCAATATAAATGATACGCTTGTTCGTATTCCTTCAACGAATCATGATGGACAGCCTTTTTTACCAATTCTTCTGCCTGAAAATGTATGTAATGTAGATTGCATTATTAAAAATTAAGACTAAAAAATAATAATAAAATCCCGATCGATCGTCTTGATCCAGGTTTACTCTGAATTCCTGTATTGTAAGGTAAATACTGATTATTAAGTTGGTGACCTGTGTAACTAGTAATAGTTAAGATCACCGACAGATAATGAATTGACACGATGTTCTGTATAAAAAACTCTCAGAGCATTATTACTCTAAGAAAAAACTAAATATAAATAAATAAATACCTTACTTCTCCTCCGATAAAGTGTTATAATTTTTTTACCTTTTTGGAGTTCTCCGCGGACGGCATGTGCTTCATATCTAAAAATTCATGCTGGAAGAACTCTTCAAAGGTCATCCGTTTACTGGGATCGTGCTGGAGCAATCCGTGCAAGAGGTTTCTGTACGCAGATGATACTTTCACAGACGGTGGAATCTAAAATGATTTATATTATATGATATAATTCCCTATAGTGCTATTTAATTATTTTCTAATTAAATCACCTCGATCTTTTGTTGTTTTTTAATTTTCTCAATCAATTCCTCGAATGTTTTTGAGCTGTATGGAGCTTTTCCCATTACACATTCATAGAGAATAACACCTGGAATTTATTTATTAATAAAGAAAATTTATTTAATATGTGTAACAAATACTAACCGACGCTCCATAAGTCAACTTTGGCATCGTATCCCGCACCTCGAGGCCCGCATGAAGTTAAAACTTCCGGCGCCATGTACAAAGGAGACCCTCTCATCGATTTTATTTTATCTTCATCGCTCATATACTGAGCGAACCTAAAAAAATGAATCAATTATGTATTAAATCAACCGCATGTAAATAAACGCATTGAGATTACCCAAAATCGGCCATTTTCAAAATGATATCGCCTCCGGGGGGACGGTGCAGTAGGAGATTTTGAGGCTTTAAATCCATATGAGCGATCCCTTAAATATAATCAATTTAATAACCAATCAAAATAATTTATTAAATAACAAATACCTCGTTCCCTCAAATGTTGAAGGGCGCTCGCCAACTGTCTGAGAAGCTGACGGCACACTCTCTCGGGGACGCCGCCCCTTTTCTTCAAATGCACTGATAAATCACCCATATTACAAAACTCCATTACGATGTAGACATATCTTGAAAATAATACACAATCGTAAAATATAAAATCTCAATATAAATACCTATAAGTGAAATAAATACTTTTCATCCCATTGGAAGTGCTTCATCCGTACAATATGCGGATGTTGAAGACCTTTCAACAGTTGAATTTCGTTAATCAAATTATCAACGGCAGACCCTTTCATTCGCACTCTTTCTATGCATTTAATGGCGAAAAACTCACGCGGATCATTCTAAAAAAAACATATGCGTAAATACATACATTTATCAGAATTAATTTTATACTGTTTAATTATACTTGTCCCAAAGCTTTATAGACATTCGAATATGTTCCAGAGCCTAATTTCTCTAAAACATTATATCCTTCAATTTTAGGCGCAGCCATTTTTTTTAAATATATATCATTTCCTTATCGGTGACTTTGTTGATTGTCAAATTGACAGACAATTTTTGGTGTAGCCATTATAAAAAAAAACCAACCTATATATATATTTATTTATGAGGTGTGTGCTTTGGGTATTTTATATTATATAAAATATACCATATTGGTAGCAAAAATAGTGTTTTTTTTATTGTTAAATGATTATTTTTACATGTATGGATGATTATTATCGTCCATATGTTGGTGATAAGATTAGCAAATGTCAAAAGTGACGTGGACCGGCTTTACTGTCACTGGATACGTGGGAAATGAACGAGGGAAATGGGAAATATTGAAAAGAACGCAACAGACAGAGATGGATGGACATTGTAACAATCTATTCGCGTGTGGAGGGGAGACACTTTCACCGCAATAATATTTGTAGTTAGTACACTCTTGATCGCCGGAGTCTGCACCAGCAACATGGACCTCAAGGACAATCTGCGAGAACATAACCAGGAACATCTCCTGCAATTCTGGGATCAGCTCTTGAACGATCAGAAGGAAGCTCTGCTCAAAGACATCAATGAGTTGAACCTGGACGAGGTCAACGACTACTTTCAGAGGGCCACTAAAGACCTCAATAGTGTCTCTGAGAAGTTAGACGATAAATTACAACCCATACCAGCATCACAGTTCGGCTCGGTATTGACAATGTCTAGAGAACAACTCGACGAGTACTGGACTAAAGGACTGCAACAAGTGTCCGAGAATAAAGTCGCCGTTCTCCTCATGGCTGGAGGTCAAGGGACTCGCCTCGGCTTTGCATACCCCAAAGGAATGTACAACGTCGGTCTTCCGTCTGGAAAATCCCTATTCCAAATACAAGCCGAGAGGATTAAAAAGCTGGAGCAGTTAGCCGAATCAGAGACGGGGAAGAAATGCTGCATAACTTGGTATATTATGACCTCCGAACACACGATTCGTCCCACTGTGGACTTTTTCAAAGAACACAATTACTTCGGGCTGCAAGCAGATAGCGTGATAATGTTCGAGCAAGGAAGTCTACCTTGTTATCAGTTCGATGGGAGAGTTATCTTAGATCAAAAACACCGAGTGGCGACCGCTCCCGACGGAAACGGAGGCATCTACAGAGCGTTGAGAGATCGAGGGGTTTTAGAAGATATGGAACGTCGAGGAATAACACACATTCATGCACATTCCGTTGATAATATTCTTATCAAAGTCGCTGATCCAGTATTCATCGGCTTTTGTATTTCTAAACAGTCCGAATGCGGTGTTAAAGTCGTTGAAAAATCATCTCCCACCGAAGCCGTGGGAGTTGTTTGTAAAGTGGACGGACTGTATCAAGTCGTCGAGTATTCAGAAATAACTGAAACGACTGCCGAATTGAGAAACGCAGATGGGAAATTGACTTTCAACGCGGGCAACATATGCAATCATTACTTCACTCGTGAATTCTTGAGGAAAATCGCCCACGAGCATGAGCATCAGTTAAAACTGCACGTCGCTAAGAAGAAGATACCTTATGTGGACGCCGATGGATCCAGACAAACTCCCGACAAGCCGAACGGTATTAAAATTGAAAAATTCGTATTCGACGTGTTTCAATTTGCAGAGAGCTTGGCGATTTTAGAAGTCGATAGAGCAGCCGAGTTCAGTCCGTTGAAGAACGCCGATGCAGCAGGAAAAGATTGCCCGAAGACCGCCCGACAAGACACATTCTCTCTACATCAGAAATATATTAAAAACGCAGGCGGAATAATAGAAAAAGACATCGAAATTGAAATATCCCCATTACTTTCGTATGCCGGCGAAGGACTGCAGGATAAATGCGCAGGAAAATCATTCGACAAATCGCCCGTTCACCTCGAATTGTGATTTATATAACATTAACTGCCCTTTTACATTCCTTAATATATTTTTGATACGAACGCTTCATATAATATGTTTGCTTTTAATCTTATCAAGAGTTTATTCACGCCTGTTGTTGTTAGTATTATTATCTGCGAATAGAGCAATAAATTTATATTTGTAATAAATTGTACTTAATCCACAAATATTTTTTTTTTATTGAACCAGTTAGTCGTTTTCATTTAACAACTTTCAATATTGGCAATATATAAATAAGGTCAAGCTATTGAAAACCAGTTTTACTACATTTTGTAATACGTATAATAAAAACTCCATTATCATATTACACACAATCCATAGATTATGTTTTATAAATTATTCAATAAAAAAATCTACAAATCTCAAATAAAAAAACAATTGAATGTGAAAGAATATTTTTTATAAAATGTTCTTAGAAAATCCGTAAGATGGCGTAGAAAAAAAAAAATTTATTGTAATTTTTTTTATAGTAATAATAATGATAAATATATTAGAACGCGTTTGCCTTTAATTAAATATATTTACTATTTAGATATTATTAATTAACTACAATCAATCGAAATAAAAATAATCTTGTTACAGAAAATCAGTAAATTATGTATGGGGAGACTATTATTTACCAATTTGTGTTTACTGGCGGTGATTTACCGGTATTTACTGTATGCAACACGTGCAGGAAGACGACAAAATAATTAAATTGTATCTTTTTTTAGACATAAAAAAATACACACACGTGTACAACATGAGATTCATGTAAACAATTGAATGGGTGCGGTGAATTTATTTTTCAAACATCACTTTAATACATAAAACAAAACAACAACGTTTGTTCGATATTCAAATTTACTTTATGCGAAGCAGTAAAAAAATAAATAATGCAAATTAATCAATTTCAGTGTCGCCTTTTTGTCTATGGTTATTTATGGGGAATTCTCGCTTGTCTTACGCCTAATTGGAAGAGCTATTAAGCTTTTGTAATGGGTGTTGAAAATTAACACCAGGAAAAAGTACACATATATGGAGATTATAAACGATAGACCATATATTTTATATGATACTTTATATTAATAATGATGAATGCGGGTATATATTCTTAATAACCGATCAATGTAGTAAAATAGTGCAAATTCTATACAAATATCACATATTTATCATATATATTACATATATTTCACATATATTACATAAATATTTATCAAATAATAATAATTAATAATGCTCCTTTATATTAATAACGATGAATGCGGGTATATATTCCTAATAAACGATCAATGTAGTAAAATAGTGCAAATTCTATACAAATATCACATACAATGAGGAACCAAAGATGTGATCTATTTATTAAAATAAACGATGAATGCGGGTAAATATTTATCAAATAATAATAATTATTAATGCTACTTGATATTGATAACTATAAATGCGGGTATATATTCTTAATAACCGATCGATCGAGTAAAATAGTGCAAATTCTATACAAATATCACATACATAGAGGAACTAGAGATGTAATCTATTTCATATAATTACGATCTAGGAATAATGAAGCTATGTAGTTGCTTATATAAATATATCCTCAAAGTAATTATTTATGGTGCGTGTAATTGGTGCTCATGATGACAACAGGAATCAAGTTACCAAATAACTTACCGATGTTAACACTCGATTGTTCGTTTTTAACGAGACTGTAAATTGATCGCCTCGCATATGTATTAAGGGGTTAAAAAAAACCACTTCAGACTTCCTCCATAGATAACGTTGACTACTACTTGAAGTGACGGGAAAATTTAAAATGGCACCCCTATTGAAAAATGGGGCAGTTTTGTGTTTGTGCATTGTTTTTTTTAAAATGAATTACTTATTTATTTATAATTCCTTGTTATTTATAATGCAGCGTCAACAAAATGTCGGCGTGTTCGAAATTCAAATTTGACACAATCGTCATTTGTTTAAATTGTATTGACAGGATTTTCGGCTCAAATTCAGGAGCGGCTCTGGAAAAAATGTCATTAAAATTTTGAGATACGGCGTTATGGAAATTATTTAGCGATAATTGGTTCTGTATCCATAAATCGTGGTCTGCAGAGCGGAGCAGAAGCTAGAAATGTTGTTTTTTTACTTTAATCGTTATTAAAGTATGTAGAGTAAACCTCAGTATAAGAAATCATCACCCGAAAATGCATCTACTGAATATTTAGACCAATCAGATGCATTTGCGGGTTTCCAGCTGGCGTTTACTATACACAGTCTAGATATGGGGAATTTATGTATTAAAAAATATAATTGTTGATCATTTCTCACGTTTGTAGAACAAAATACAAATTTTAAACACTCGCAGAGACGAATTTAATTACCGCAAATGGATGTGATTGATAATATTAATAATGTGGTCACACCGCAATACTATAACTATTGAAATGTTCCATTTTCTTAACATATAAATATTAAAAAATGTCGATATGTAATTTTGTATCGATCGTCTCGATCGAGGTTTACTCTGAATTCCCGGATTGTAAGGTGGAAATCTATACCACCGATATTAAAATGATAAATATCAATATTGCGGACCAAGCAGATGAGTTTCACAGAGGCAACACTAATTGTCTCACTCAGACTCGTTGGCTTGGTCCGTCATTTTGATATTTATACATCCAGTTGTCTGGCATTTTTACCAAATCTGATTGATTATTGAGTATTGATGCGTGTACAAATAGACTAGAGCTTGGTAGTATTCGTGCACACGCATATGCACCGCACGCACACACTCTCATTACACTATTATATTGAATATTTCAGTGTATGCGCTTATTTCATCCAGTCCCTCATTTAGATAAGGAATATGCAACATATAAAATTCCTTCCAGACTCGTCTGCTTGGTCCGCCATCTTGATATTTGTACATCCAGTTGCCTGGCATTAAACATATTTCCAAACGCGTCTCTATTCACCCCGTATTGTATAATATATTCATTATTAAAGAGTCGACTTTGATATCTCAGTTTCCGAAATGTCTTTTGATCTTCACTTTTACGATCTTTGGAATTTCGGTCGGAAGTTCTGTTGCAATGCGTTAGGGTGACCATGCATTAATTATTTAAAAATAAATTATATTCGGTAGTGACCGTTTAATATAAGGCGTGGTTTTAGTTATTTCTAGAGCAGCTAAAAGAGACTAAAAAATCATATTTTTTAACCAAATCAAACCCATTTTCATTTCACAATATTGTGCAACTGAACATTGTGAACGTCAAAATTGAGGGTGGAAACGTCAAAATTGAGGGTGCGAAATGTCAAAATTGAGGAAAGGAAATGTGAATAGTTACCTTCCGTAAATGTATGTATGCATGCAGAATACGGGCGAATGACACGTTTTAACCTGAACCAAACCTAACTGCACCTGAGAGATAAGTGAAGATGCTTAATATAAATTGTGGTCACCGCATTTGTGTGTTACCAGATGCCCCTTGTCAGTGTTTACATCCACGTCGTACCTGATACAAATAATTACATTTAAAATAAATCACACTTCTGCTTACTGTATAATGGTTTATTCACAAATTAAATATTCTAATATTTACATTGTATAATATATTTTATTGCACATCTTATTTAATTAATAAATTATTTACAGATTCTGTTCTTGCTTCAACTCCAAGGCCCATACGTGCTGTGGCCATCCAGTCCTCCCTTTGCTCCTCCTGGAAAGCTCACTGGGAACTGGAGACATCTCCCTCATCTGTTAAATATATATATATACATAATTATAATTTAGTTACTGTGTGGTTACATTCTTGTTTTTATGGACGTCGAGTGTTTCGCATTCGCACTTGACGTCTTCTTCGCAGCGATTAGGGATGGGACACAATACAACTCCGGAATAAATTAATAATTAAATTTATAACATATATATAAACATAAGATATCGCATGAGTGGCTAAATAATATATGTTGTGTATCATCTCTTTAATAAATATGTAAGTAATTGTTTTATTAAAGTGATGATTATTAAAGTAATGATTGATTAAGCGTGATTATACGAAAAAAAATACATTTGCATTTTAAATTGGTCAAAACTGAATATCGTATTTTTTGCATAGCTTATTTACGATAATTAAGGTTGTAGTTTTATAATAATTGTTGTGAAATAAACCAACTTCTTTGTCCTCCCTTAGTTACTGTCACTCCGCTAATTATTATTTACACCTTTGGATTCCCAAACTGTGGTGCGTTTTCAAATAACAATTATTCATTTTTCATCAGTGAGAATATTATAAGCGTATTGAATGGAATTAGCAACTCATAATCATAAGCCGCTGATATATATATATATATATATATATATATATATATATATATATATATATATATATATATATATATATATATATAAGGTAGTTATAAGGGGTATATGTTTTTTATAATGTAATAATTAATTATTAAATAATAATATGCGGAACGTCCCATCCCTATTCCCTATTCCCATTCCCGTTCCCGTCCAGATAAGGGAGGGGCCATGTGGTGTCGGTCTAATCGAATTATCCGCTTCATAAACCACCGAAATAGACATGATAGAATATTATTATGTACATTATCTAATTGACCGCGGATCAAGATAGCTGCACACACCGCGGTTGGACTGTTTCCATACGAATTAATTAAATTATCTAGATATGTGGCTCTGATTAGTCGTAACGTTATATCGGACGCATTGTTTATACGAGTAAAACAAACAGAGCTTATATAATAAATTGTTGATATAAATATTTATCATTGACAATTTCAATTTTAATATTATTTTTTCAAAAAGCTTTTGTGCCGGGAATAAATCCCAATCGATAGTGCCGATCCAGGTTTGCTCTGAATTCTCGGATTGCAAGGTGAATTCTCTTTTATTTATATATATATATATATATATATATATATATATATATATATATATATATATATATATATATATATATATATATATATATATATATATATATATATATATATATCCCGGATTTTATTTATAACCAATCACTATTATTAAATTAATATAATATAATATTTGTGTTGATAATCAAATTATCTGTGCATGTTTTGATAGTTCCCGATCAAAATGCAATAACCGCCCCCCTAAATATAATAATTATGAGCCCCGGGGGGCGCATGACACGGAATAAGCATCACAATTAACAGCCCCCGGTGGCACAGTGTTTATTGGATATTACCCAATAAGACTTTATATGTATACAAGTAGTTTTTTATTGAACTTCAAAAATTATAACTAAAGAATTAGAATAATGATTGAGACATCCATAATTGGGACAAGTCTGCTAGTTACATTTTTAATGATTATTTTTAAAATGTTGAGAATCTCAAGCTTTTTTTATATACAATTTTGGCGCAAAATTTATAATTTACACCGTATGTAATGACATTTACACATAACCTCTCATTGTTTTAATCATTTTGATAGCTGATAACTGCAAGACTAGCTGGTAATGTGTAGACATCCTCTAATACACTATAACCACTAGTCAATGACCATCATCATCAACAGCAAAGTCTAATTACAATTGTAGTTACCCCTACAGTCACAGGACTAGTAAGAGTAATCTAGGAACACAAAGGGATCATTCAAATATTCCTTGAACTAACTTGTAACTGTGGCATACTTTCACACGACGACATTTGAGAGGTTATGTTGTGACCTTGTGAAGGGTTGAGCGTTGACTGAATAGTAAACAACACGTCATCATAAATCCACACGTTGCCGTAATAAATTATTTTATTATTGATTAATTAACTTTTTTATAACAAAATATTGTTTGGTCATAGCAGACACAGATGTGATGTAGCACCAAAGGTTTCGTGTGTCAGCCGCTTGGGGCGCTGCTTCTACCGCTCATATGTTTAACTATCACTTGTCGATCTTTATAATAACATTACACTGTATTTCACTTAATATGCTTATAAAGTGCTAAGATATATTCAAGGAAAAATAATATTCATCGCGAATGTTTATGTAAGAAAAATCTTGTTTCTCTCGAGTGTCGGATTATCGAACATGTCGGATTTTATGTATGAGTGACCGGGCATATTCGAATATGCGGCGTAATATTGCATGACGCTTCTATAGATAATAGTTCATTGATCTAAATTACGCATATTAATTTTTCTATACATTAAATTATCGAACTTTATATTCGACACAACCGATATAAGAGAACCATGATATCAATATGGCGGACCAAGCAGATGAGTTCGACAGAGGCAACACTAATTGTCTCACTCAGACTCGCCTGCTTGGTCCGCCATCTTAATATGTATATATCTAGTTGTCAGGCATTCTCATATAAGAATATTCTTGTTGCTCTCGAGTATCGGATGGATTCGTATGTGTAAGTGTATATGTATAGGGTTTAGAATATGTACCGGGCATATTCGAATGTACGACGTTATATTGCATGGCGCTTCTATAAATAAATATATGCATTAATAAATATACATTTGTCTATGGTGTAAAAATGGCGGGGTCACAAATGTCAAAATGAATGCTGTCAGAAGTGAATATACACGAACTTGTTTTATTATTTATTCGTATCATTATTGCAAATCAACACGTTTATATTTCGAATTAACGCCCATATTTTATTAGGAGTATGGGGAACGGATAGTTGTCCCCATGATTGTGGGTCCGATGTATCCGTGCAGGAGTGTGTGTAGAAATAAAAGATGATGTCACTGGCCAGTGTGATTTATTTGAAGAGGTTAATTATACAAAGCACATCAAAAGACGTGCTCGGGCGTGTGCCCGCCCCGAGGGCTCCGAGACAAGAGCCTGTTATCTCACTGGTGACTGGTTGTTCGCGGTAGCTGTTAGCGGCCAACTGGAAGTGCATAAATACATATCTGCGCTGTCCAGTAGCCGCTACAGGATAAATATCCATCGTCGTATCATCGAGTGTCGGATTATCGAACATGTCGGATATTAGGGACTACAATTTTCATGTGGCCGCAACCCTAGTATGTGTATGCATATTCTATTGTACGACGTAATATTGCATGACGCTTCTATAGATAATAGTTTATTGGGTATTACCTCACAGTAAGTGTCTCTGTCGCAGCTGCTTTTGAGGTTATTATTGTTGAGGGTTTTAGAAGATCCTCCACGTGCCCCCCTCCTTCCTCCACTTCCTGGGAGCTCCGCCCTGAAGCCCTCGGCAGGCTCCCTGTCTCCATCGAGAACGGCCATCAAGTACGAAATGTACGAAGTCGCCAATCGGAGCGTTTTGATCTAAAACAAGATGAGACCAACCTTTAATAAATTAACCAACTAACATTCAATACTAATCTAGACACTAAATTTCAGGGGTTGAATGGAATAACGCCATAAGCCAACATCACCGATATGAATGCCTCACAACTGGATGTATAAATAACAAGATGGCGGACATGTCCGTGCGTCTGATTGGTCCAGAAGGGAAAACAACCTCGTCTGATTGGTGCAGCCTCTGTCAAACTCATCTCTTTTTCCGTAAAATGACATTTATCAATCAACTAATAACAAAGATAATATTTCTGTATTGCTGACACTATCGATATTAGAAAGCCGCACAAGTGCAAGATAAATGTCTCTATCAAACTCATCTGCATGGTCCGCCATCTTGATATTTATTGATTACATCTGTATTCAATATAATAGTGTGCTAGTGAGTCGTCGTATACAAACAATTTTTTAAACATATTTTGACGGAAAAATAGCGTTTCCATGACCTTCTACAACAAGTGTGTGTTATTGAGTCGTGTATGTACGAATAGACTGCAGCTTGATAGTAGAGGTGTACAAGCATACGCACCGCACGCACACACTCTCATTACACTATTATATTAAATGCCCATAAAGAATTTTTTTAAACATGTTTTAACGGAAAAATAGCGTTTCCAAGACCTTCCATAATAAGTGTGTGTTGGTGAGTCGTGTGTGTAAGAATAGACTGCAGCTTGATAGTCGTGGTGTACACGCATACGCACCGCACGCACACACTATTATATTGGATACGGATGTTAATTGCGATAGATACTTTTATTCCATCCAACCCTTCATTCAGATTAGAAATATGCAATACACAAAATTCCACAAGTATATAGCATTTTGAAAAATCGCGAACGTCTCTGATTGGGTGAAATCGATCACCCTTTTATATTTCATCCATAATTAAACGATTAAAAATTTGTATTACAATCCGTTCCGTTTCCGCATAGAGTGCATTGAAGATCTCTATTTTTTATTGTTCTACTCGATTAAGATATTCGCACCCATTGTACTCTATGCGGAAACAGGACGCATTGATATCGCCTTATATTTATGAATGTTAAAAACTCACCTTTGAATGCTGATGATGGGCTATTGTGGATTATTCGATGGGTTATTAATACAAACACGTATCTATTAATATTTATATATTATTTAATAATATTTTGGTGTGATCAATCACGGCCGTTAGTAAGTCATCTTGCGTCTGAGCATGTCCAAAGTTTGACATTTGCATTACAAACATTTGCGTATATTTTAATCATGATACGTATAAGTTTTATTAAGCCATCGATATAATAAATGTTCTTACCACTGATATTTGAATGCTAGACAACTGGATGTATACTTATCAAGATGGCGGACCAAGCAGATGAGACCACAGTCAAGATGATTAAAGGCAAGGTCAAACAGAAGGCGAAATTGCTTTCAGTTGGCGAATTTCTAATGGTGCATCCATACACTCGGGCGAATACAATTTAATATTGTTAAATAAACATTTAATTTCTTTTAGTATAAAAATCGCCACAAACTCGACGAATCAAGGCAAATGTTGACGAATGTGCAATTTTCTACAATTTTATGTGTATTTTAAATACTATATATATATATATATATATATATATATATATATATATATATTTACATATATATATATATATATATATTTATATATATATATATATATATATATATATATAACAAAAATCAATATTTTACAGAAAATTTGTAGTGGTTTTGTTTACACTCGGATTTCGTTTTAAAAATATTATTAGGAAAAACTTCATTATTTATATCTAATGAAATCAAATGTTTTAACGCCGTCATTGTATGTTCAATGCATAGTTTGTGTAAATTCATAGATATAAACATTAGATATCGCATTGCATATAAATAAGTCGTGTAGCTCGTGTATTGTTGCACTCTTCTCTCCTATTCGATAAAAGGCATAAGAATTATTGTCTCCTCACTCAACACATTTCTACTGACCACTGAGAGTGGTTGTGACACTATTAATAGCATGTTAAAAGTAGTGTTTGGTAAAAAGTGAGCCAAGATGTCTTTGAGTGTATGTTTGAGTCCATATGACATGTAGTAACAATGCATTTTCCCATTTTACTGTGAAATATAACTGAAGATATGAAGAAAGATGTTTACGGTATAATGTTTGCCAGGTAACTCATGTTTTTGGCCACTTGATCCACTTGAACTAACCACGCATTTAGCCACTCTTATTATGCGATATCTTATGTTTATATCAATGGTTAGTTCACATTATTTGTCAATATTTACATTGGATTCGCGCGAACATTCGCACGAGTGTGTATACGTAACATTAGACATCATCTTTAACTGAAACATTTGTATAATTTGACATCCGAACATGAAACTTTGTTCGCCAACTCAAAACAGTTCGCCTTCTGTTTGAGCAGGCCTTTAGTGTGATTACTTGTTATTTATACATCCAGTTGTCTGGCCTTGTATATATTGGTGGTGGTCGTAGTCTTACCTCGGTACAGAGCAAACGTTCCTCAAGACCGTGAATACATAATACATAGCGAACATATTGTGAATATGGGGGTGTGCCGGCTAACCTTGGACAGCTTAGTGTCTTGGGGGACGTTCGGTATACTCTTCCTCAGCTGGACATAGGCCCTGCTGATGGAGACAGCTGCACGACTAACCTTGGACAGCTTCGTGTCGGCCGGCACGTTGGGAATACACTCCCTTAGGTCGGCGAACGCGGTGTTTATGCTCTGCGTCCTGCGCCGCTCCTTCTTGTTCGCCGTGTTGCGCCGCTTGATCACGCGTCCGTACGGCAAGGCCTGGCACTCCTGAGGGAGAACACTGTTGCTGGACTCCTGAGGGAGCGCCCTGGACTCCTCCACACAGTGCTGCTGCAGGCCCATCTCCCCGTACTGGTTGAAGCCGCAGTAACCAGTGTATTGCTGCTCATCGTAGCCTGTTTGGTACAACACAATATCATTAATATGTGATATTTGTAGAAAACTTGCATTATTAATCATTGTTGTTTGATTATCATTATTCCGCATTCAATAATATATGTTATGGGGAACGGGTAGTTGCCCCCATGATTGTTGGTCCGATGTATCAGTGCAGGAGTGAGTGTTGAGAAATGAAAGATGGAGTCACTGGCCAGTGTGTTTATTTGGAGGTTAAGTATACAAAGGAGCGTCGCGTGTTGCGAGCATCTCGTCCGAGACCCAAGTGACAGTGTAAGGCCGCGGGACCAAGGAGCTGTTCGCGGTAGCTGTTAGCGGCCAGCTGGAAGTGCATAAATACATATCTGCGCTGTCCAGTAGTATAATTGTCTAGAGTGTGTATGTATGTGCGGTTCATTCAACCATCAATGTTACCAGATGGAAGAATAATATTTCATGTTATTATTTTACTACAATTAATACATATCTAAAAATCTCGAAACGGCTATTTTAATGATAATAATATAAAATTAATTTCAAAATAATATTAGAGATATTTAATAATCAGGAGACTCGCTTTTTATATATTGTGATAACTATTGTTATCATATGAAAACCGTATTAAATTATTTTATTTATAATCTACTTTGAAAATTCAAACATCTTCTGAATGAAAAATTAAACAACTTATTACTGGCCTATTAAAAAACCAAGGAGAACATAAAAAAACATTAAGAAATTGAAATTTCAATTAAAATTACCCTAGTAATATATATAATTGGGTGTGTGTATGTATGTGCGGGTCATTCAACCATCAGTGTTACCAGATGGAAGAATAATACTTCATGTAATTATTTTACTACAATTAACACATATCTAAAAATCTCGAAACGGCTATTTTAATGATAATTATATAATATTATTTTCAAAATAATATTAGAGATATTTAATAATTAGGAGACTCGCTTTTTAAATATTGTGATGAGTGTTGTCATCGTGTGAAAACCGCATTATATTATTTTATTAATTTTAATAAATGAAACGTCAAAAAGTGTTCATTTTAAAAACATTATAAAATGGGAATTTTTCGAAAAATTACCCTAGTTTATTATAAATACATACATTCGTCAGCTATTTATGCAAATACTTCAAAACATTCATCTGTCAAATTAATGTTTAAATTTCGAACGTTATCTATGCAATGCAAAAACGCCTTCTACCAAATGGAACGACCTAATAATTTGTCTGTCAAAATGTTTGCTACCTACTAATAAGCAGACATGTTATACTTTTTTTAGAGACTTTGCACTATTATACTCGATCTATCGTTGTTTGGGAATACATACCCGCATTCATCGTTTATTTTAATAAATAGACCACATATAGAGTCCCTCAATATATGTGATATTTGTATATAATTTGCACTATTTTACTACATTGATCGTTTATTAAGAATATATACCCGCATTTATCATAATTATTAAGAATATATACCCGCATTTATCATAATATGTCTAACTGTGTGTATGTTATATGTCTGTCTTATTGTATGTCTGTACGGATCAATCTTTCAAATATCCTCAGCGTATACAGAGTCGCTATATACAGAAAATTAGTCCTTAATATATCAGGGTACAAGCATTAAAATTCTGTGTGCTCTTAAGTCTTTATGGAACTGAGCCATATATTCAAAATAGAATAGAATATTTGGTAGTGAGACTGCATTTAAATTTGTTGATTATTGAAGATATGCGAAAATAGCCCCTAAAATGTATGAAATATGGTACAGCAGTTAGTAGAAAATGCATTGCAGTCCGTATCGGTTCCTAATGTATGAAACGTAAAAAAATGTTGGTTTTAAATCTTTATTTTACCAATTAAATGGGACTTTTTCGAAATAGTAAAATAGTCCTATTTGACCGGCAACTAATGTAGATTCATCCATTATCTATAACACGTTTCATGTCTCTGTCAATAGAAGGTAGTTAATCGTAAACTGTAAAATTTTATATATACAATTCAAATTGCTTGACGCATGAAACGTAGTGTTGGCAGGTCTATAAATAATTCAATTTAAATATTTAATCATAATTAATACATATCTAAAATCTCGAAACGGGTATTTTAATAATAATATTATTGAATTAATTTCAAAATAATATTAGAGATATTTAATAATGCATAATAAATGAAAATTCTCAAAAACAGTATTTATCGGGAGACTCGCTTTTTAAATATTGTGATGAGTGTTGTCATCATATGAAAACCGCGTTATATTATTTTATTAATAATTTTAATAAAATTTCAAACTTCTTTCGAATGAAAAAACAAACAACATATTATCTTCGTATTAAAAACAAATCAGAGCATTTAAAAATATTAAATAATTTCAATATATTTTTTGGTGTATTTAATTTGATAATGCATAACAATTTCCACATTTTTGTACTTCATTTTTAAAATAAAAAAAATCTTTAAAACTTCTTTAAAGCAAAAATGAAATCAAAACTCAAAGATAAACGTCCTATTATAAAACCAGGCAGAACATAAAAAAACATTAACAAATTGAAAATTTCAATTAAAATTACCCTAGTTATTAATATAAAGAAGCATTATTAATAATTGTTTTTTTTTAAATATTTATCCCGTATTTATCGTTATTTTAAATAAAAATAGATCACGTCTTGAGTTCCTCTATGTATGTAATATTTGTATAGAATTTGCACTTTTTTACTCGATTAATCGTTTATTAAGAATATATACCCGCATTTATCATTATTAATATAAAGAAGCATTAATAATAATTAGATCTTGATGAATATATTTCCCGTATTCACCTTTTTTTCATTAAATCGTCTACATCAAAACTTCCTCAATGTATGTGATATTTGTATAGAATTTGCACTTTTTTACTCGATTAATCGTTTATTTGCGATACATATACCCGCATTTATCGTTATTAATATAAAGAAGCATTATTGATCATATTACTTGATAAATATTTATCCCGCATTCTTCGTTTATTTTATAAAAATAGATCACATCTTGAGTTCCTCGATGTATGTGATATTTGTGTAGAATTTGCACTATTTTACTACATTGATCGTTTATTAAGAATATATACCCGCATTTATCGTTATAAATATAAAGCAGCATTAATAATAATTATTATTTGTATTATATATAGGTTTCCCGTATTCATTGTTTTATTTTAATAAATAGGTCATATATCTAGTTCCTCTGTGAATGTGATATTTGTATAGAATTAGCACTTTTTTACTACATTGATCGTTTATTAGGAATATATACCCACATTTATCGTTATAAATATAAAGCAGCATTAATAATAATTATTGTTTGATATATCAATATATTATTATCCCGAATTCATCGTGTATTTTAGAAAAATAGATAAAATCTTGAGTTCCTCTATGTATGTGATATTTGTGTAGAATTTGCACTATTTTACTCGATTAATCGTTTATTAGGAATATATACCCGCATTTATCGTTATTAATATAAAGTAGCATTAATAATAATTATTGTTTGATATATCAATATATTGTTATCCCGCATTCATCGAGTATTTTATAAAAATAGATCACATCTTGAGTTCCTCTGTGAATGTGATATTTGTATAGAATTTGCACTATTTTACTCGATTAATCGTTCATTAGGAATGTATACCCGCATTTATCGTTATAAATATAAAGCAGCATTAATAATAATTATTGTTTGATATATCAATATATTGTTATCCCGCATTCTTCGTTTATTTTATAAAAATAGATCACATCTTGAGTACCTCAATGTATGTGATATTTGTATAGTATTTGCACTATTTTACTACATTGATCGTTTATTAAGAATATATACCCGCATTTATAGTTATTAATAATGATTATTATTCGTATTAATAGTTTAATATGTAGGAGTAGCTCACCGTAAGAATTGTTGGCATAGAGCATGTTGTTGTATGAGCCTTGATAAGACTGTGGGGAGGTGTCCCTGGTGTGGGGCGGCTGCCAATACTGTGGAGGGCATAGCTCCTCTTCAGGACTGTGCACATTGTCCATCACTGTTATTATAAAAGCACAAGTTATCCCTGCAGTTATATGATTATGTGTAGTTATACTGACTCTGGCAATGGAGGTCCTGCATGCTGTGGTAGTGCTGCGCTCTTCCCGAGCAGAAGTATTGGGGTTCATAGCCGTCAGTGTCGGGACTCCTGGAGCCGTAGCTTGACATCCTCTGATCCAGCATCTCACCACATAATAATCTGGAACAAGTGTTACCATTGTTTACATTCACAAACGCCGGCTCCGTGTTTACAAGTTCACATCGTTAATGTGTCATTCATACTCACTATTTAATAATTATGACTCGCAAGGTTCGACGCCTTTTGGCTGACTGACTCATTTGGCTGATATCTCCTCCCCAGGGAAGGGGCGGTCGGAGCATCCCAGGTGCTCTCAAACTTTGCTCCCCTCAGATTGTGAGATACGCCCCCTTCACATAAAGATCATATTACATATCGCATGAGTGTCGCTATGTATTGAAGAAAGTTTGCTTTGTACCGAGGTAAGACTACGACCACCACCAATATATACAAGGCCAGACAACTGGATGTATAAATAACAAGTAGTCACACTAAAGGCCTGCTCAAACAGAAGGCGAACTGTTTTGAGTTGGCGAACATTCATGTTCGGATGTCAAATTATACAAATGTTTCAGTTAATGATGATGTCTAATGTTACGTATACACACTCGTGCGAATGTTCGCGCGAATCCAATGTAAATATTGACAAATAATATGAACTAACCATAGATATAAACATAAGATATCGCATAATAAGAGTGGCTAAATGCGTGTTTAGTTCAATTGGATCAATTAGCCAAAAACCTGAGTTACCTGGCAAACATTATACTGTAAACATGTCTCTTCATATCTTCAGTTATATTTCACAGTAAAATGGGTAAATGCATTGTTACTACATGTCATATGGACTCAAGCATACACTCAAATACATCTAGCCTCACTTTTTACCAAACACTACTTCTTTAACATGATTAAAATATTATTGGGTTTTAATAATTATAAATGCATGAGGGCCGCCGCCAAAGTACTGTCACAACCACTCTCGGTGGTCACTATAAATGTGTTGAGTGAGGGAGACACACTTATGCCTTTATCGAATAGGAGAGAAGAGTGCAACAATACACGGGTTTACACGAAATTGCACGAATTATCTGTATGCAATGCGATATGTAGTCTATGGTTATATGAAAAAGTGACAAATTAACCTTGATTTCAAGTAAAAGTGCTGTCACCAGTATACCATAAACAGTTATCTTTAAAGTGACTTGTTGTCTCTTCTGCTTCATTATTATTTTAATTCTTTCTTCATCTCTTTTATACTCCTTTAAAAAGGCTACAACGACTTGGCAACGAATTTGACCACTTAGGTGATATCATTTCCACCAATTCCGCCACCTACAGGGCTTGTTTAGGAACAACCTTATATATATTATTAGGTTTTAATTGCCACGCGTATTGTCAAAACCACTCTCAGGGGTCACTAGAAATGTGTTGAGTGAGGGAGACACACTTATGACTTTATCTAATAGGAGAGAAGAGTGCAACAATACACAGGATAAACAAAATTACACGAACAGCTTATATGCAATGCGATATATATGTGTTTATGAATATTATACGTGCAAGTTAGATGCATGCAAGTGAATTCGGCTGTATTCAACAGTTTTTTAACCCCTTTAAATCTCGAGCTATTGTCACTCGGCGATGTACGCGCCAAATGCGTTTCTTCAAGATTTAGCTCGTACTACCAGCTCGTTTTTATTACTCTAAGGGTTGAAGTTATTTTTTTACGAATGAATATTGACAATCTGTGAGTGGGAGGGTCCAGAAGTGGCCACGCCCCCAGCACCTGATTGGCTCGCTATAATAGTGCAACAAATTGATACTGATGAGTTTTTCACATATTTCACAGTTTATTTCCAAATTTAAATGTCTGTCGTTAAATTTACAAGCAGTAAATTTGTACCAAATGAACAGAAACTGAATTTATGACCACGTTTCCGTAAGGTATGTGATATTTGTATAGAATCTGCATTATTTTACCACATTGATCGTTTATTAATAATATATACCCGCATTTATCGTTATTAATATAAATAAGCATTAATATTAATTGTTATTTGATATATAGTCATCCCACATTCAACGTTTATTTAAATATATAGATCACATCTTGAGTTCCTTTATGTATGTGATATTTGTATGGAATTTGCACTATTTTACTCTATTGATTGTTTATTAAGAATATATATCCGAATTTATCATTATAAATATAAAGAAGCATAATAAATAATTATTATTTGAAATTAATTTGTCCCTCATTCATCGTTTATTTTATTAAATCACATCTTAAGTTCCTCCATGTATGTGATATTTGTATAGATTTGGCCCTATTTTACTACATTGATCGTTTATTAAGAATATATACCCGCTTTTATCATTATAAATATAAAGAAGCATAATAAATAATTATTATTTGATATTAATTAAATCATCCCAAATTCATCGTTTATTTGAGTAGAGTACAATACACATTTTGTCATATATATATA
>JAGTTH010000322.1:0-21932 GCA_022606485.1 Agraylea sexmaculata | reverse complement strand
ATGATTTTTAAAATTTATTCCGTACGCCACTGGAATTTGTCATAATAATAATAACAATACTAAAAGACATCGGCGAAGTGAAGAAGTGTTGGTTCATTTGCGGTTGTAATAAATACAACCAAAATACTGAAATATGTCGGCTCTCATTCAGCTTCACGTTCATTCTCGTTTGTTAGCTCGTAAATATTGTAATAATGTATTCAGTTTCATCACCTCTACTTCGATAAAGAATAATATATAATGTATCAAATTACTTCATGTTATAATTACAGCTATGCTATTTTCTTGAATATAATCTAAATAGTTTGCTGTGTATTATCAGGACACACGTTAACGACGTCATTATATTGCAAGATGCATCATTAAGACTAACACTGCCTTTTTCACTTATACAATATATTGTATTAAAGGATTAAAATATACACAACTATCTATAGAGACCTCGACTATTCCTGATTACGATCATTAAGAAGATAAATACCGACTCCTGCCTTTATATTATCATTATTATATATTATACTAAAGCAGTAAATGTGCGCTTATTGTAATTTATTCATACTTGTTTTATACGTTATGTACCTATAATTTGTCTTGCCAGAAACTATAATTAAAAAAATGTGAATTCAATGTCAATTTTTAAACATTATTCCCTCAAAAACGTATCTAACATTTTAACAGATCTTAATTGTAATAAATTAAAATATTTTGGAGCAAGTATAGATTTAAGGTTACGTAAATTTAATGTACACATTCATTATTAATATACAATATTACTTTTTATTAACATGAAATTATTTTGGGCTTTAATATAACAAATCAATAAATAAATATAGATAGAAATTTGGCAGAAAATTAATATTTAACTCAAAAAACATTTTTATTTTAACCACCGATCGATTTGATACCATATAAATAAATATTTATTAATTGCAATAAATAATTTAAGGTTAGGTTAGGTTAGGTTATATATTATAGATATAGGTAGATATTATATATTTATAAATAAGCTTCTGATATATTAATAATTAGTTATGATTGTTATGATGTAAAACTGCATATTTTTAACACTTTGTGTTACTGACCCATCGAATTATTAGTCATATCCATAACCCAAGATTAAGATATTTTTATTAGATTACTAGTCACAGCCGTTTGTGGCAATTTAGTTGTTTACACTTGTTTAAAGTTTGACATTTTATTTTGAATTTGGTGTATCGAATGTGTCCAGTATTTTTTATGTAAATAATTTAATTACTCCATTAAATTTTATCGAACTGAGTGTCTACTTTTGAAAACCGGCTCTGATACTGCTCACTGATATAAAATATTAGGTATAATAATTTCATATACAACTAGAATAATCTGTATGTGTTATTAGATTTTTGAAAATGATTTGTATGGGGAGGGGGTTGGTTGTCGTAGGCTCTAAATATTCAAAGACAGTACACGATCGTTAGGGATGAAAAAAGGCGAACGTAAATAATAAGTAGAATCAAAAGAGAGACTCGAGTGTCGCCTTTGTCATATTAATATTTTTAATGGCTCTCCTCACTTGACTTGTTTGCCAACCAACACTTTACTTTACTTCAAGGGACACAAGCAAACTCCTATTATCATAATGAGATTTTACCAACACTCATTACTCCGCACTAATCATAATTATACTGCCTTAAATTATTATAAGGCCTCGCCTTTCTATGTGGAAGAAGTTGTATGGAAGTGTGGTGTGGTACAAATTGCATTTAACAGAAATAAAAACAAGCAATTGGAACATACTAAATTTTTTAATAAAACTTTTGAAAAAAAAAAAAATACAACACATTTTTCTATTTCAATTAATGATATATTTTCCTCCAATATATGGTAAAATATACTCAACAGTTATTACTTAATAAATATATTATAAAAAGTGTTACTTGTTTAATAAAATTGAACGTGCAAATACCACACATATTAAGAAATTAAAAATATATATTTCTATATATATATATATATATATATATATATATATAAATATATATATATATATATATTAATATATATAAATTTCTTTATTGATTTTGAATTTTATATAGATAGATAATATAAAATATCTTATGATTTAGACTTAGATGTACAGAGTATATAAATATTTTTACCTATAACTAACATTAACTAAGTCTTTTACTTATTTTAATACGGTAATTAAAATAATAAATAAGTCATAACATAATTTATGGAAAAAAATACAACAAATCACATGTAGAACGACTAAAATATAAAAACATGTACTTGATGCTTAATGCTATATGGATTAAACGATAATATTGTGAAACACGTAAATAGTAAAATCATTAATGACTGTGAAGACAAATGTGTTTGTGAAAAAAGATATGATAAAGAATTTTTATGAATTGTTTTACCTATATTAGTTTGAGTTTTTATGAGATTGTTTAAAATTAATTAAATTCAGAATGTACGTGGTTTTCAATAATCCACATAAATGTATGGAGTGACTGACAAATTCTCAAATGTGGGTTATAGAGTTATTTCCAAGCCTTTGTATATTCTATTTGAATATTACATCGATTGATCTAAATGTTAAAGTGAATCCACAGTAATGGTAATAATGTAGCCTGGTTTGATGATTGTGCATGGATGTGTTGTATAAAAAGGGGTGTTGTTGGTGGTAATGTTTGTAGAGTGGTGTGGTTATTATAGGAACGCTTTCACCCGACCACTGTAAGCCTCTTATCTCCTTCAAAGCCTCCTACCTCAATTTTAAACTTCTTTATCATACTGCCTCCTTGGCCACACCTGCCTGCTTCAGGCCGCGACAGGTGTCTTCAACCATCATCAACAGATCACCGACACTAACTACACTTCTCTCTTGTCTTATGACTTTCACAAGGATCATTCAATTATTACAAAATTAAACCAGCGTAATAGCTCAGGGGATAAGAAGCGTGGCTACAAACACGTTGGTCATGGGTACAAATCCCACTCAAGTCAATATTTGATCGGTTATTACGACTGGGAGATCGGGAATAATATTAATAAAATCCCGATTGATCGTCTTGATCCAGGTTTACTCTGATTTCTGATATTATTAAGTCGGTGACCTGTGTAACTAGTAATAGTTAAGATCACCAACAGACAATTAATTAACACGTTGTTGTGTATAAAAAAACCCCCTCAAAAAGACCCTTTCTAAAAATAAAAGCTCCTTGCGAAAATAAATAAAAAAATAAAAAAATTCGTTATTTGTTTATTTTTCGAAAAGCCAGACTCTAATACAATTACTACAAAATAATAGAGATATTGTTAAAAAACCTATCAAGGCAAGTATTTATAGTAATAAATACTACAGAATAACACTCTTTACTTATTAATATTTAAATTATTTTTTTATTTTTATGTCATACTGCAGTACCACTAGAGCATTAGATATTATAATGATAATCCACATCAAATAAATAGAATTTTAATATATATATATATATAGTAATGTTTTATTTGGTAATTATTGATAAATATGCTAGGCCAAAGAACTATATATATTTTTTTTAAATGTATACCCCTGATGGTCCATAAACGTGTGAGATAGTAGGGGTAAGCCCACGGTCATGCCAGTCACCGGTTCCTGCCTCTATTTTCACAAAATACCCTTTCTTATAATATAAAATATTCACATTTTCACACAAAATACTATTTTTGGCTCAGAGGAGAATATATATATTTTTTTTAAAAAATTCTTCATTCACGATTACGCGACTGCGTTTGAATTTTCTCCAATATTCATAATTCAAATAGGTCTTGTAGATGTCCTTTCTATTGATGAATTGATATTTTAATAAAAAAATATTTTGCACACTTAAATATTGATAAAAGAAATTGTATATGATTCACTTATTTTGAATCGTTTTCTAAAAAAATTTATAATAAAAATATATATTGAATAATTATTTATAAGAGAGATAAGCTCTCAACCTAAAAAATCACGTGTGATATTTTTTTATACATTAATAAGTGTGGACATCCTT
The DNA here is from genome assembly GCA_022606485.1 of Agraylea sexmaculata. Classification (NCBI taxonomy): domain Eukaryota; kingdom Metazoa; phylum Arthropoda; class Insecta; order Trichoptera; family Hydroptilidae; genus Agraylea; species Agraylea sexmaculata. The sequence continues at coordinate 17,910 of JAGTTH010000322.1, read as the reverse complement.
TGAAAAACGCTTTAAATAAATAACCTTGTATTTTTACAATGAATTAAGACTTTTCACCCCCGGATTAATAATCAGAGTCTAATGACTTTTTTACAAACAAAAACGCCTACAATCGATACCATTGATATATTGCCACACAACTGTAAGTATAAATATCAAGATGGTGGACCAAGTAGATGAGTTTAAGTGAGACCATTAGTGTTGGTTAACTCATTTTGTTTTAGTATATTCCTTTAAAAAAAATAAGAGTGTATTCTGGCGGAATGGTGTAAAAAATCATTACGCTACTTTAGTTTAAAAGACGAGTCGTTCCGTGTTGGTTTGGTAAAGTTTGATGAGAAGTGCTTTGCAATTAAACGGGTTGCCTTCACGTTTTTAACTTTGTAACAAGTTTAAAGAGTGTCTGAGGAAGGGAAAGTCGTGCTAAAAATCAAACATCGTAAAAATTTCAAGTCCCATTAACTTCCGAATCGCAGTTTCACTCTTCTTCCGAGCCAAGGGTGGATGGGCCTTCCCTTCTTGACTAAGCCACCTTCAACTATTGCAAAAAGCTGTTTAGATAAAGGATAAGTCGTGCAAAAAAGGATACGACTTTCCTCCCCTTTGCCATATTGGGACAGCTCGGCCATATTGCCGCCAGCTTCTTCTTATATAAATACTGAACTGTTTTATCAACAAAATATACGTAAATCAGATAGATTATCAATAAATATGATAATAATGGGTTTATGTGCTATCTATTTGAGATTGTAATTAGATACAAGAAGAACCTATATACTTAAAATAATATCGTTGAAATTGTTAGTTGTTAGGTTTTAAGTTGATAGTCTATTTATTTGACACCAGTTTTATTTTTATGTAATATGTTCCAACTTAAACCTATGATATTTTGTCTTTTAATTTCGTATAATATTTATGACATATTGTTTCTTATGTATTATTATGGTTAGTCATTTAAAATCCATCACAAGCGTTAAATCAATAAATTAACATTTTTCTCATTAATTATAAATCTTACAATTTATTAAATTAATTTGACTTTTTACATAGTTAAAATAATATAAAAAATCTTATGAATTAGACTTAGGTCTACAATATATTTTTACCTATATCTAACATGATAATTTTAATTTAAATAAATATTTTCATGTGATATGAGAGATATTTAATAATAAAAAGTATGGGAAAAAATAAAAATCCATTTACAGATATGAGAATTAATAAAGAATACCATAAATAATAGATTATTGAATTGAATTTGATTAAAATGCAAAGTTAATTGATTTTCTAATGATATACATTTTGAACGTTAATTTTCCGATTAGTCACTTATTTCCTTTCCCATAATAATAGTATAAAAACTGTGATTTAAAAGTAAACATATACAAATGATATTCGTCAATATTTCACTGTTATAATAATAAGTTATTAAGATAAGTTATTCTCAGCTAATTCAAATCTATCATATATATATATATATATATATATATATATATATATATATATATATATATATATATATATATATATATGCAGGCAGTATATGGTTATATATATATATATATATTTATATATACATATAAATACAATTTATTTATTTTGTATGAAAAGCTATAAAATGATCGATAATGCAATACATTAAGAGCTTAATTATGTACAGAATATAAAAATCTTTGTATTTTTGTCTAACATGAATATTTGGAATATTGATATGGGATGCGATATTATTATACAATTTCTTTATTAAATATAATTTGCGTACAATGTTTTGATACATTATGATTAGATGTTACAATATTAAGTTTATAGACTAAGTCTTTTACTTTTTTTAATACGGAGTATAATCAATTGATATTTAAAATAATTAATAGGTCATAGCATAATTTATGGGAAAAAATACAAAAACCCACATGGGATGCGATAAATAGCTTACATAGTATATGGGAATACAAAAAAAATTATAACCAACTTAAAAACGTTAATAATTATATAATAATTGTGAGATTTAATTAAAAGTATACAAGTGCATCTGCGGATATTTAAAAATGTATTTATTAGTGCTTGAAGCGTTCTTTGTGGGGACGAGTGATTTAATTTAGTCATGTGTATGAAGTCTGGTTTAAATACGGGCATCGAAGCGCAGTTTATGATATGATAAGCTGTTATTTTCTCCCCATTTCAAATTAAACAAGTGGGATTATATTCGGCATATGGAGAGTTAGCAATATCACAAGTATTATAAATTATACATATAATGTATGTACCGCCATTTTATACCGAAGCGTGCAACTCCACAGATACGGAGCTTACACGCTTCGGACAATTCTATCACATTACTCCATGTTTTATGTATATTATTCATTATTATACACTTTTTACAATTTATAATAATACACTTTTAAGTGGGATTTAGTAATACGCGTATTGGGTTGCTTTTGCCCTTTAAAAGACGCAATCAAAGTATCAAAACGATCCCACGACTGACATATTTTAATAATAATATTCCCTAGTCACAAAAGTCGATTGAATATTTTTTTTTACAATTTTAAATAGGACTCGAACCCATGATCATGATGTTTGTAGCCATATACCTATGCTCTGAGCTATTAACATCAATCAACTATGAAAATAGTGGATATAATTTTCCTCGTGAGAATTTATTATTAAAATATGATTTTTTTTTTAACTTCCACTTATATGTATATCGAGGGTATATTGCTAAAATACACTTATTTAGTTAGGAATGCATTTGTACATGTTTTTTATTACTTTATCTACTGCCAAAACGCCAAAGAGAAAAAAATAACTAAATCAAATTAACATTTTTACTTTCTGTTAGTTACTTAGTTAAAATTTTAAAATTGAGGTATTTTTTATAATTGTTTTATATTTGTAAAGATAAAAGATGTCATTTACTTATACCACATTGTATATTATTCAAATATATATCATAAATTTATAGTTATGTTCAGACTGTGACTTTTTTTCACTAATTATCTCAAAACTATGAAATTTTGCAGTATACCCTCGATATATTACAATTTCTAAATTACGTATAAATTATACGATGATTAATAATAAAATACATATGCAGAATATATAGTAACTCACAAAAGAATTTTCATTTTTATTTGATATAAAGAGATCATATTATGTTATAAAAGAGTATGGGGAAAAAATGAAAACCGATAAAAATAATTACAAAATGCAATTTATTTATTAAATTTGAATATTACATAGTTTGATAATACAAAACATCTAATGAATTAGACTTAGTTGTACAGAGTATATTAATTTTTTAGATATAACTAACATTATAATTTTATTTGATATGAGAGGTAATATTAAATAATAACAAGTATGGGAAACAAACTTATAAACTTCTACTTGTTTACCATTTTTTTAATATATTTATTTTATTTAAATGGAAATAAATGCCGACAATATATTGAAAGAAAAACTTTTTATCTAATAGAATTTATAAACATTTTGTTGATAGTAAAAAAATTATTTACATATATGAAAAGGTAGCAAATAATTAAAATATTACTATTTTTAGTAGGACGATTTCTTGTTTAAATATCGTAATATTCGCTTGTTGTATAATTTATTGTAATAATTTGAATATCGCGGGGTAAAGAGTACTTTGTCCCCCTTTTTCTCGTTGACATATCGGCGGTTAAGGTTCACAATCTCCAGAAGGCGACTGTCATTAGCCTGGTTTTATTTTTCTTAAACTCATTTTAAAAACACTTTATTCTGCGAAGAACTTTTTATACACGGCCGGGCACAGGAAGTCCGATGGGGGAGCTTAACGCAGTTTGGCAATGCCTTCACCCCATAACCACCCCCAACCCTCACAATCTTTTCTACCCCCTTCTTTATTATACCCAAACAGATGCCCAAAACCACTATTTAATATAATTTTTTTCCCTATAATTTTCAAATGATGAATGTGTCGATTTAAAGAAAATTGGCAATCCCAACTAAAATTTATTCTAGAATGCTAATTTTAATTATAAAAATATTATAATATTAGTATGGGTGCTCATTTATTTTGTGATTAATATATTAATTTGAATATGATTGGATGGATTTAAATGATGATTGAATTACATATTACGAACTTGGACGAAAGATAGAAAATCTGTTATACAATGCTTTATAACAGAAAGCTGAATTTAAAATATAAATTAAATATCAATGTTGGATATGGATTTTTATTACAAATTATGTATTATTATAAATTTATTTTATTATATTTTTTGAACTGTGGTTTTATTAAAATAAAACATCAATAATGAAACACTAGCTTCGTTCTCAATAATTTCATTCAAATATCACTTAATTATAAAAATTGTTACCATACATTAAAAATTCTTTTAGTTGATATGTTTTAAACAAAATTGTACATTTTATAGGGAAATGTATTTTAACGCTATTTAAAAATGATTGTGTAATTATATAATTTCGATGCCGTTTAAGCAGTTTTTATATCAGATTAATATATACTGACAGCGGATTATTATTGTTTTATAAAAAATAAAGTCAAACTGTGAAATTAGATAATAAATTTATTATTAAAAAATAATGGTTAATTTTATATAAAGGGTTTACTTGAGATAACTGAGAATATTTTAGGGTATCGCAAAAATAAGTGAAAAATATAAAAAAAAAATTGAATATACACGTAAACAGCTGATTCCAAGATGGTTGCCCAAACTCAAATCACAATTAATTTATAATTTTTTTTTCGCTTATATTTGCGATACACCCCCTAAAATATACGTTCACTCTGTATAATATTTGTGATACATGTGTGAATTGGGTAATTAAAACTAATTTATTAGCTTACGGGAGAACTATTTTTTTGGGGGGTGAGTTTTCGTTTTGTTGTTTAGAAGATTGTGAAATCATGTAGATTGTTTGTTATTTTTTTTGTAATATTTGAGTGATTATTAAGTGTTCGAATTTCAGCATGTTATGGATGAGATAATGTGATGAGGTAAAGCGTGGCTCAGTGAGGCAGGAAGGAAATATGACTGTGAGAGGGTAAAAAAAGATGAAGAAAAAGGGGAGTAGAGGGAAGCTTTCAGAAACACAGGATTTTTGCACACTCCTCGCCTTTCTTTCCGCATCCATTAGTGTAAGAAAATAAGGAGAAGGCAGGCGGAGTCAGCCAGCCATTAGCCGAATGCAAATAGCGTCGGTTATGTTTTTCTTTATTTTATTTTCTATTTATATTCTTCTTCCTCCCTTCATCTTGGGATTCATCCAGTCTTATTCCATCTCCTCCCCTTGCTTCTCTTGTCATTTGCTTATATGCCGTTCACTCTGACTGATGCCGGCTCTTTTTTAAAATGGATAAGGGAAATTAAACGACCGCGATAACACTTTTTATTCCCATTAACGTCACATAGCCAACAATCAATTTAATTACAAATAATTAAATTTAATAACCAATCATAAAGACCAAATAATAATATTAGTAATAAAAAAGGTGTAAAACAAAATTGTTATATATTTATAAAAAATAAATTATACTAGTCATAATAAGAACATAGTCATCATAGTCATAATAAGTTATAATAATATCATAATAAATTATAAGAGTCACTTGGTAGATCTATCTTAGCAAATTAGATCTCATTGCTGTGTGGTGGCCTGGGAAACCATCTCTACTATATTCTCCCGTAAAGGCCAAGGTGGCCTGGCCAACCCCTTATAAAGGGACTATATATATATATATATATATATATATATATATATATATATATTACCGAAATTAATTTTGATTTAAAAAAAAAATTTAAACCTGCATCTTTCAGTTTTTTGACTGATCTGTAAAATTTGGCGCTTAAAGGACTTCACACAATCTGCACATAAAGCCAAATTTCAAAAAAAAAATTCCAAGGCACACAGAAGGAAGAGAAAAAAAATATAAATATTCAAAAATATCAATATCTCTTAAAAAGCCTATCGCAAGAAGTATAATAACATAATAATGTAAAAAAAAACTTTTAATATATGTCTATTGTAATTTTAATTCATATATCCCCATAAATTGATCTAAGAGTTACAATAATATATAACAAGGCCATGTTTTAATAAATTTATTTACAAACAATACAAAAAATGTATTTATCCGTTTAAATTTAAAACTATGGGATCATCAGTTGTTAAAATAATATTTATTTCCATGTAGTGATAGTTTATCCCATAAATCTGTTGTGTTCATGTTGCAGGAGCATAACCAAAGAACAGGTCATAATTCACCTGGTTCTGAACTGTGTACCCCTATAATAATAATAATAGCACAGGTGACCTTCATTACATCCACAATGGACTAATATATTTCCAATCAACCACCCACAATACTTGCCCGAGAGCTTAATCTCACCTCAATCATCCCCCACTCGACAATCCCCTATACGAGTACACTATTATTAAACTCGTTCGAGCCTATTTTTCAAATGTAACTAATTCATATCAGCCAATATTATCACTTATTATTAAATAATTAAAGCAAATCTTGAGACACAAGAGGATTTTGTACAAGAAAAAAATTTGTCTAACATATATTTAATATTTTTTTATTAAATATATGTGAGACAAACTATTGCTTGTTTTTTTCATATTTTAATACGAAATTTTACGTTCATTATTTTGTTTTTATATAAAATATTTTGCGATGAATATTATCTTGAAATATATAAATAATATTATTCTATACATATGTTACAGTTGATTTGAAGAGGCAGTGAAATTTATATTTTAACTAGTAAAAATAAACATACAAACCTGGATCAATATATTTTTTGCCAGTTTAGCAATACAATGGCTTTATAAAATTATGGGGGAAAAAATACACTTTACACGAAACCTACTATGAAATCTATTTAATCGAATAAATAATCATTATTTTGAAAACAAACTACTTAACAAAAAGATTGTCTTGCAAAAAAAAACACAAATAATATGCTTATTTGAGTACATTTTTATTTAAGTACACAACGTAATTCGATGGTAAAATTGCTCACTTTTATTGTTAAGTAAAATTTTAATAAGTACGGTAATAACAAATTTATATTTTAACGGTTCATATTATTTTTTCCTCGTGTATTGGGCATTTTTTTCATGTGTATTTTGGGGCAATGTCTTCTCTTTTTTCCCAATTTTTATTTGAATTCAATTGTTAGTGGGATTCTACAGAATATCAAAATGCTATTTAACGTGTTTATGATATAATTTAACCCTCTTCCGATTCGAAACCCTTCTTTCCCTCGTAGAAGATATTACACAAAATGAATGTGGCAAAATAAAAAGCCAAGTAAAGAAATACCAACATGCGTGCACTCACCAAGAGTAAATATTTGTTTGATGAACAACCATCGATTGGGGGAATTCCATAGGAAATATGAAATATATTGGTTGCCCAAAAAATACTGAGATATATTTTCAACTAATTAAAACCAAAAAAGTATATAGATATCATCAAGCTCAATAATTTGCGACGAATCCAAATACAATAACTTAAATCTAAAGATATAATAAATCTTATCATACAAGTTTTTTATATTTATTGCCTCTTTGACACGCTGTCGAGTGCTTTTATATAAGTTAATATATATAAATATAAAAAGAGTCAGTGCTGTGATGATAGGGATTGTATGGATAGGCAATCGCTTTTCAGGAGGCATTCGCATCACATAAATATTCCACCCCTTCGATCGAGTATTGGGGGTGGTTATGGGGCGGGGGATAACTCCACAAATCATACACTCTGTGACACTGCATATGTCGACTGCTTTTTGCCAGTAATTTATTACTATGTCTCCCTGTACCCGTCTCTCTAAATATGCTACCCGTTTTTATTTTTACCCACAACAAAAATTAACCCAGAATCGTTAGCGATTAAAAAAATTCAATAAATAATGCAAATTATAAAATGCATATTTTATATATTTTGTTTTTTAGACACAACGACGTGTTATTAATTGTCTGTTGGTGATCTTACTAGTTACACAACTTAATAATCAGTATTTACCTTACATTACAGCAAATCAGAGTAAACCTGGATCAAGACGATCGATCGGGATTTTATTAATATTATTCCCGATCTCCATAAAAACCAATCATATCATTTTTTTTTATCTTATGACTCGAGCAGTATTTGAACCCATGACCACAGTATTTGTAGCCCCTGGTGACGTTGTAAGTAGCTTTTTTGTCTTTAATAGAGTAGGCATTTTGAAACTATTTTTTTAACCAATTAATATATTGGGCGAATCTTATGTAATTTAACACGAAGAAGCCTTCACTAATTTCAATTTGTATATAAAATTCTATAGTTCATAATAATTAATAGTAAAATTCATTCATTTATTTATGTACAAGGCAGAGACTGGAGGTGATATATTTCTTTTATATTGATTGGAAAATAATAATTTATTTATTTATTTATTTATTTACGCTCCAAAGAGCTTATTCATTTTTAGAAAGGGTCATTTTGAGAGGGTTTTTTATACACAACAACGTGATAATTATCTGTCGGTGATCTTAAGTATTACTAGTTACACAGCTCACCGACAGAGCGGCTCTGCCCGACTTAATAATCGCCTCAGTATTTACCTTACAATCCAGGAAATCAGAGTAAACCTGGATCAAGACGATCGATCGGGATTTTATTAATATTATTCCCAATCTCCCAGTCGTAATAACCGATCAAATCAATTTAAAAATTCTTGACTTGAGTGGGATTCGAACCTATGAGCACAGTATTAGTAGCCACCGCGTCTTATCCCCTGAGCCATCACGCTGGTTGCAATAATTGTAAATATATGAGAACAATTTTTATAATAATCGAGACGGGCATACTTCTTGAAATTAAGGTATATTTGAGTTAAGTGTATGATAAAGATTCGATTATTTTTAAATATTCTAATATAAGTCAATATAATAAAAATCTTATTAAAAGTGTTCTTCAGACTATAGTTAAAAAGCATTGTTTAATAGTAGATAATTGACGCACATTTAACGCGGAGTATTAAATTGACAGAAATATCGGAAATGGAAAACTGATTGGTAATAAAATAGTAGCAGTCTGTAGAGATTTCCTCTATTTTCCATATACATTCCCATAAAAACACTCGAACGGCGACAAATGAACGAGAGATCGGATTCTGAAATTGAAATGAAAATACTGAAAGTGGATGGATATGAAGTGTATCGTGACTATGAATGAAATAATTCCCTATGATCCACGTGAAATGGTTTCAATACTCCACGTGCATTACACGTGTCCATCCGATTAATAACTACCAAACACTATTACACTCACTACTCGATTATAATTAAATAATTATAAACTAATAAAGCTATACAGATAAATATAACTATTGAAAAAAAACTACTCATTGTTTATCTATAACCATAAGAAACAAAGAGTAAATAAATTTAACAGAGAGATATTTTTGTTTTATTTTATATGAAATAATTACAAAATAAGTGTGGTATTTGAGTTGTCAGATTTTAACATACATATTTTTTATTTAAATCTTGTTTTTTTTCAAGAACATACTAATATTTGGTATAAATAGTATTATAGGTTAAAAAAGTTTATCACATATAGTTTTTAAAGAACGGCAATATATCTCAATTATTTTAATTTTTATTTTAAATTATTTAAAAGGATTGTTAAAAGTCGTCGAAAATTATATTTAACATTATTAAATGTTGGACTATGAGACGTGCCAAATTCGAACAAATTCTATAGTATTATACCTATCTTTTTTCTGTATTTTATATTTTTTTTCTTCTTTTTATTAAGACAATGGAGAGAGAGTAATATATTTTAATATTCGTTTGATTTTGGCACATCTCTAGTTGAATTAGATTATTATGTTTAATAATTTTTTATTTAATATTATCCAAAAGTTTAGGACTTTATAAATAAATTATGGTTTTAAAAAATGAAATTTGAATATTAAAAAAATAACAATGATGATAGTAAAATTGATGAAATATCGACTTCTAACTTGTAGTTATGATGATTTTCAGAGCCTCTGAAGACGACTACAAGTTAGTAGTCGAAAGTACTCAGACTCTGTAATAAAATAACTGTGAAAATTACTATTAAATGTTTGTTGAAATTTAAATGAGGCATTTATATGATTACTCCTTAAGTAGAGGAATTCATTTATGTTTGTATTTACTAATTTTTTGCCAAGGGTTAGTAGTTGTGTTGGATAAAGTTTTAGTAGAACGACCAGCTTGCAGGTATCGGCCGTTGTGATTGTTGGAACTTTGTCCTGTTTGTTGCCAGTTGTTTTGTTGTAGTTGTTGTTGTTGTAGTTGTTGTTGTTGTTGTTGTTACTGTTGCTGCCACTGCTTTAATACTCTTTTTCTACTTATTGTTTTTTTATATGTACAGTCATTCCTTGTCCTTTAAACTGCATCGATTTTACTGAAAAGAACCACGCGCTGAACTCTGATCCAATTTAAACTCGATCGAAAGCACTCTCTACATTTCAATCACATCAGATATAAACTATATATCTTATAAATATGTATTTGGAAATCTAAAAATACCTTAATAATTGGCGGATTAAATAAATTTTATTATATTTTTTATATGCTAGATTAAAATCTTTAGATTGAACCGAAAATAAAAATGAAATGAATCCAGTAATAACAATGAACCAATTGTATAAACATAATTTCGATTTTTTTTTTGTTTTTAAAAATTTCAATCAATATATCATATCATTCAAAAAAGTAAAAATTCGTAATAAATTGCGTTTGCAGATTAAGCCGTCGATTTTTTAATTAATAATGCTTGGAAAATATAATTATTATTTATAAATTGTTGATAGTGTTGACTTCTTGGTGGAATTCCAAAAAAATCTTAAAATTAATATTTTTATATGGTTCAAAGGAACAGCAGCCCTTATATTTATATTTACTGGTAATGAAAAAAAAAACAATCTTCCGAATAATTCACCGGTTAAATATTTTTTTAACAAATTTATATATATATATTTGTCCTGGTCTCAATTAGTTGTATATGAGAACGCAGGCCTTCTAATCAATATACCATTTTTATTATTTTTTTATATACTTTAAAGTTTTATAGATGACTAAATTGCCTTTGATGCAAAAAAAGCGTTTTATTTATAGTAAAATATTTTTTTAAATTTATTTTCAAGCCTACCTATATGTACCTATTGATATAAATGAACTGTTATTTTATGAAAAGCCATAAATATTATAATTAATATGGTATAATAGAGACGGGCCAATATTCGAGGACTATATTCGAACATTGGAGAAAATGCTTACTTAACATTCTGAGCCTACAATGGCTAAGAACTGGATATTGTAAGACGAAGACTAGGCTTCTTCATATAGATATAACATTTAATATGTAACAGCTTGCTCCAGATACCGAGATTTCCAAGTTAACCGTGTCAGGACTTCTAAAACTATTCCATTTAAATTTTATAGAAAATATTTTTAATCCTATATGTATAAATTTAATATGTATAATAAATTAAATTGTATAATCGACAATCAATTCTGTGTATTTTTGAAGATGGTTTCAATCGCCTTGTTAGCATAAAGGTGGCACAATTAGAGTTTTTATTTATTTATTTACACAGGTCACCGACTTAATAATCGTCTTAGTATTTACCTTTCAATCCAGGAAATCAGAGTATACCTGGATCCAGACGATCCATCGGGATTTTATTAATATTATTCCAAATCTCCCAGTCTTATAACCGATCATATCAATTTAATTTTTTTTTTACTTGATCGAGATTTGAACCCATGACCACAGTGTTTGTAGCGACACTTCTTATCCCCTGAGCTATCACGCTGGTAGGTAGTGAATATAAATACTTTATAGTAAAAAATAATAATAAATGTATTAGCGACAATTAATTCTATGAAGGGAATTTTTTATTATGTTTCCAATCGCCTTTTTAGCATAAAGGTTTAACCAGAGTTTGAATCCTGGTCCATGCAATTAATTTTTCAGAATTATTAAAATATAATGCACCTATAATATAATATTCTCCAGGTAAAGAGATTTAAAAATACATAAAAAAAATATTCTTAAGTATATTTTTGAATTCCGTGCTAAACTTTGAAATTATATATTTTTAACATAAATTCTTTTATATTTGTCAAATGTTTTATAATTTACTACGACCACACAATCTTGCACTATTTTTACTTTGTGTGTTTTTAAATTACAGAAACAAGAGTCTTGATAAGAACGTGTCCCTCCGAAGCTCCAACCAATTATATACGAGGGATTCCCGATAGTCCACCTCCACGTATAATCTAGAAATAGTTTAATCATGATATTAATTTATAAATATTGTGGTGTATCAGGTTTCAGCTACGAAGGAAGAGGGAGGTTGCCTGAAGGCTTTACTTTAATATTCCGAGCGTGTAAAACAAATATTTGTCCTGTAGGAAACGGATGTACTCATATACTAGAATACTGTGACCGGTTGTCGCCACTATTACTATATTTCATCTCTCAAACTATTATTATTATAAAAGTCGGGAGTCTTTAGAAAGAAACCACTCTTATACAAGAGCATTTAATATGCGGTGACCAAATAAATATGATGAATATTCAATGTACTATGTTTTATGGCACCGTACCGTATTTTTCGCTACATTTACACTCACATCCTACCATAAATCTTTTCTTTCCGATACCAAATAGATATCAGAACATCCCCTACGTTATTTTACTTCAAACACCAATATATAAATATGTTTAAGTATTTTTTTGTATATGAATTAAGAGGCTTGTGCTTCATTGTGAGGTAGTGGGCGTTTAACTATTTAATTGTTGTTAATAATGTTGACTTCTTTGTAAAATTGTATAATTTAAATAATTATGTTAATACAGACATATATGACATTTTTTGTATTTAATTTCAACTTTACATTGTTGAATTAATACAAAACATCTTATGTATTAGACTTGGGTGTACAGAATATATAAATTATTACCTATAACTAACATGATGATAATATTTAACTTAATAAAGACATAAAAAATAATTAATATAAAGCTTTTCTGTTTTTAAAAATCAAATTTTCGAATTGTGCTCTTTACCATTATTTTATATAATTTAATTCTTTGGTGTTTTGATAATAAAAACTACAATGAAGCATGGAATTTGGATCGTATTAAATTTCATCAAAAAGTACTTTGATGGGCAATGAAGAGATTTGGGGTAGTTTGTATTAATTCCTGGTAAAAAAGTAATTTCATCTTTGTTTTTAAGATTGTATTTTTTGTTCATAAATGTTAGTTAGGAGAAAATTTTATGTGAGTTCTTATAAACATATTAATTTGACTGTATTTTTTTTGTACATAGCTATGCATTTCAAGGTAGAAGTTATGAATGTATATAATTAAATCAATCTTGGAAAAAAATCTCATTTAATAAGTTTCCACCAACCTCAACGAAACATCCAGTAAAGCTTGGGATTCCTAGGGGTGCGTCGCCGTAAACGTACACCGTAAAGATGTCAATAGAGTTGCTTTGCTGTACTTTTGATCAATTTTTTGTAAATTAGTGCCTCGCCCGAGGCTCAAAAGAGGCAATAACTAACAAAAAACATAAGATCATAAGTGTAGCTAAGTAACTCTACTATTGTATTTACGGTGACGTGTGCCTGGGAATCCATTACTTAACAATTCAACAAATGATATTCAATTTAGCTGTAATGTAATGAAAACTCCGTTATAAGAATCTTGAAAATAAAAGCCTCAGTGTTTTCTCGTGTAAATAATATATTCATAATACATATAATAAGTGTGACGGGGGGTGGTGTGACGCCGATGGGCGGTCCACCCCACATCCGCCTACCAGGCAATGCACTTACAAACTTTTGCATGAAAAACTCACACAGTTCCGACATAAGTTTACAAGTTCACCCTTAGAGTGTATGATAGTAGAAGGCATATTCTGGTGATGGATCGCTTTTATATCGAGGTCGTATATAGTGCGCTCGTAATAGAGGTGACTGTATTTGACATGGCTGAACGCATGGGCGTGCCTTATTTGGCCAACATCGGCCACTATGCCAATTTGAATATTCGATGCACGTGTCCTGGAACCCTCGTCTAATGGGGCTTCATCAGCTATGAAGAATTAATATACAGAAACATTTGTCAACTATATTCCACCCCTAAACACCAACATTGCCTGGAGGCTCCACTATTTGAAACATATTCGATTCCCTTTACAATATTTTTTTTGAACTTAATAAACGATAATTTTGTATTTTTTTTAAATATTTTACAAGCGGTATTATTACAGGACATTTATGCTTGTGTTTATAATATAAATTAATGAATGGTCGCCCGGTGACGTCATGTAACATGATCAATTTTAACCAATAAATGGATTTCCCGCTAACCTAGCCTATACTAACTTAATCCACCATAATGAATTTATTTATTAACCACCATAATTAATTAATGATGAATAAAAATAAATATAGGGTATGTCAACAATATGTTTTATAGCTAATTTTAGATATTCGACTAGCTTCAGATTTTGAATGAGGTAGGTATACATAAGCAGTAACCACATTTTGATTGCCAAAAAATAATAATGTATATATGTTTATCTATTTATTTTGATACTTTCCCTTAATATATTAAAGTCCACCCTATATTTTAAAAGGCTAAATTACCGTACTTAACAAAACAATTGTCACAATTTGTAAAAAAATATGTTTACTTGTTAGGTACATTTTTATTTTCGCAAAAATCACAATTCGATGGTATAATCGCCCAATTTTATTTTTAAGTAAATCACCATTTTAAAAATGGTGATTTACTTAAAAATAAAATTGAAGTGCTCAAGTATAGTGCTCAAGTATCAATTGCTCATCGATAGAGCGACTTTATAATATTATTTTAATCATAGATATAAACATAAGATATCGCATTGCATATAAATAATACGTGTCAATTTCGTGTAAACCCGTGTATTTTTGCACTCTTCTCTCCTATTCGATAAAGGTATAAGTCTGTCTCACTCAACACATTTCTAGTGACCCCTGAGAGTGGCTGTGACAGTACTTTGCTGATTAAAACCCAATAACATTTTAAACATGTTAAAGAAGTAGTGTTTGGTAAAAAGTGAGCCTAGATGTATTTGAGTGTATGTTTGAGTCCATATGACATGTAGTAACAATGCATTTACCCATTTTACTGTGAAATATAACTGAAGATATGAAGAGAGATGTTTACAGTATAATTTTTGCCAAGTAACTCATGTTTTTGGCCATTTGATCCACTTGAACTAAACACGCATCATGCGAAATCTTATGTTTATATGTATGATTTTAATAATTTTGTATCGAAATTTGAAAATATGAATAATGTTTCAATGTGATGAATATAGTAGTATGATAATTTGAATGGAAAGTGATAATAGTAGTGGCGGTGGCACGTGTCAGGCACACTTTATGCACGTGCTGGTCGTGTGAACATGTTGGCATCTCTGATTTGGAAACCAATTGACAGAGTTGCCATTCTGGATACGAGCTTCTCTAATCTGCTGATTGAAAAGTGGATTCTTTGGCTCCATTTCCCCCTGCCTACTTCATTAAAACTACCCCCGAACATCTGACTTATAAACAATAATAATCTTCAAAAAAAATCTTATTTTATATAATAATTCTTTGTCAGTAAGTTCATTGATTAAAATGAATATTGAAAAATTTAGGTAAAATATATATCCATATAATGATCACCTAGTAGAGATTTTAATTTAAATGGTTTATTAGTTAAATTCTGCTGTTATTAACAAACTAGGGTAATTTTAATTGAAATTTTCACAATTGGGCATAACTTTACTAAGAAATCATTTCTGACCGATACCACTGATATATTAGCAGGCATTATATATATATATATATATATATATATATATATATATATATATAGATCATAAGATCATATGTGTCAAGATGGCGGACCAAGTAGACGGGTCTGAATGACTAGATGAAACGTCAAAATTTAGACCTGACAGTGCGATGTA
This sequence comes from Agraylea sexmaculata, assembly GCA_022606485.1. Lineage (NCBI taxonomy): Eukaryota > Metazoa > Arthropoda > Insecta > Trichoptera > Hydroptilidae > Agraylea > Agraylea sexmaculata. Next base: position 1,822 of record JAGTTH010000322.1, on the reverse strand, counting down.
TTATATTAGCTGGTCATACAACTTGATGTAAAAATATCAATATGGTGGATCAAGCAGATGATTTTGATAGAGGCAACATCGTTCAGAATCGTCTATTTGGTCCGCCATCTTGATATTTATTTTTTGATATTGATGATATTATTTATTTATTATTATTAATTCCTACATCCAATTGTACCGCCCTATAGGTCAATGGCAATTATTGGTCACACCGAAACACTATAACTGAGCTACGATATTACCAATCACACCCGTTTGCAGTAGTTAGAACACTTCTATGCTTATTGACGTTATCTCTACAAACAGAGGATAACGATTTGTATACCTGAAGTTTTTTTATAACTAACATTTAACTAATTAGACTGTGTTAGTGAGTCGTGATGGAACTGATAGCATTGGTGCGTATACGAATAGAGCTTCCACACAGCAGTTGTAAATTGTCGTTATGACTCTAAAGCGCGGCACAGACAAGAGTGCACGTTGATGCTTCTCTTATCTCCGCCAATGAGATAAATGAGGGAAAAAACGAGCGCCAATCAGAATCGAGCGTTTGATGTCTCATTGGCGGAGATATAAAAACGAGCATGAATTACTGTGTTGTGCCTAAGATGAAACTTAATTCATAATATCAAAACAAATAATAATTTTATGTGTAATAATTCGGTACATAAATTCAAATTTAACTCTCTATTTAATATCGTTTGAGAGGAAAATAAAAAAAAAAATCTTACATATATATTATGCCTCATTTTCATGGATATTATAAAGGCTTATAATATTCTTTTTTTGGAAAAAAATATCTACTAGATATATATATATATATATATATATGCTATTGTTATATATATATATATATATATATATGTTGGCGGTATAAGTATATATATATATATATATATATATATATATATATATATATTTCTGCAAGTGGTATTATAATCATTGGACCATAAGAGGGTGCGTCACAAATCAGGAAGTAAAATGTACCACGGTTGTCATGTCTCACAAATACTGCTTCACTGACTTTTATTTTATATTTAAATTATTACACTACGTTAAAAATATTTAAAAAATAAAACATCCACAGATTAAATCATCCAGACTCATACTAAGTTGAATTACATTAAAAATCATATCGTCGTTGTTAATACCTACATACCAAAAATTGTGTTAGTTACATTTGGCATATATTTTTATAATACGAAAGTCAATATTATAGATATATAAAAAATCTTTAGCCATATATATTAATAATTGATTTGGCTTTTGGTTAATGTATTAAATAAATAAAATCTTAATTTAGCATTTGAACCCCTGTTTGAAATGTTATCAAGCATATGTCCGCCAACGCATCCCCAAAATTTGATCACCCTTGTTCACTGCGTAATAAATTATTGATTTAATCATTCGACCATCAAAATGTCCAATAATATAATATTTGTCTTAAATGGAAATTTTGAAAAAAATATTTAAATTTGATTCACTATGATTTGCATATAAAAAATAGTCGGGGGTCAAGATTGGTGCAATAAAAAGCGCATTGGATTTAATTAAGGCGACATCGCCGCTAAAAAGAGGGTGGTTGTTCAAGTATTATAGTATGGTGGTGTACTTTTTACCACCCCTTCAATGCTGAACAACTATTAGCATTTTAAATGGGAGAAAACGAGATCATTCAATTTGGGGACACTTTATTTGTTTATTCTTCACTTTGCACTCACTCTTTTGAGTGTGAGATTTCGTTATGTAAACATTTTATATTATAATACAAACTCGACTGTTTTTGTAACATGATTTGATTTATTTAGAAATGTCCATATTA
>JAGTTH010000321.1:0-26892 GCA_022606485.1 Agraylea sexmaculata | reverse complement strand
TATATATAATTAGTAATTTGGTACCTATGTCTGATTAATTTAAACATTGGCATGGAAAAGTGAGACGAGTACATTCATTATTAAAACTGGTACTCCTACACTTTACTGATGATATATTTATTATTCTGTAAAGATCAATAAACCTCTGTGTTGGTTCTAAACAAATTAAATTAAATAATATTGTAAGCAAACAAGACAACACGAATATATGGCTAATTGTTGAATAATAAATATTTTATTAATGTGCCTTCATATAAACCACCCACACAACACACAACTGCTCTTGTACTCTCATTAGGGATAATATTAATTAATTATTTATAAAAATTGCCCTTTCTCTTATTGTTAATATTTTTTTCGCGTATACAATGTACAAGCTTGCAAACCAATTTAGATGAGAAGATATCCTGCAACATTTTGACATATTTACATCTCTTATCCGATGCATTCTTAATATTTAAATAGTAATCATTTTATTAAAAACTATCCATTATTTTTACAATATTTTGATAATACACAAAATAATCTTATATATTGATTTTCATCACACAATAAATAATATTTGAATGACTTTTTGGCAAAAATAAAAGCTTTTCATGTTGACCTGTGTACTATTGTTATAAAGAGATATTAATTTTGATTAAAATGATTTCTTACAAGCTTAAACAAAGTAAACGATATTTTTTAATGACTTTTTAAAAGTGTAAATTTTTTAATGTGTTTTTTTTTTATTTAATGGGGAATTATAATAAACATTATGCTCCTTATTTGTTGGTTTGGAGTTAAGATAGTTTTAAATCATTTATATTGCTAAAAACCCGAAAAAATACAAAGTGTTTGAAATCATACATTTTCACACAAAATATGTATGTAAAAGTTCTTATACCTGCTTATATGATTAACATATAAATAGTTAATTTTTTTACTGGGTTAGTTTCATAGTTTCGGTAATCTGCATATCCTAGTGTTGCCATATAGGTGTCTATTAGCCCAATCGCTTAAAAATCATTAATAAACTTGTAGAATGGCAACACTAAATTATTTATGTATCGCTTTTAATTAAAATCCTGCATTTTGACAAGACAATTTCAATCAATCATACAATAATATGGAGTTTCGGTAATAAATATGGAGATACGCGATATTGCTTTTACTAAATATGGTCTCACTGGACATATAAATTATCCCTTTTCCCGTATTATAATTATTATAGTTGCATGTGTCGGACATCGAACAGGTGTCGAGGGAATGCAAGCTACGGTGAACTGTTCACATTCCATACAAACAGTGACAATTGATTGAAGCTAAGTTCCCAACAAGGACATGACCACCTTCCATAAAGCCTTACCACTGAGCCATCATCACATCGTCCTTTAAGTATAACACACAAATTATATATTTGCACTACAATTTGTATTGAGAGACTGGACTGGATCGATAGTTAATAAAACACTAAATAAATCTTAAACATACTTCAAAATATAGGCAAAAAAAGATAAAGAAATCAACCACAATCAGAATTATTTTAAGGTGCATATATATATATATATATATATATATATATATATATATATATATATATATGTTATATGTGTGTATATTTATATATATATATATATATATATATATATATATATATATATATATATATATATATATATATATATATATATTATAGAAACTACTTAATACCAAATAGTATTTCACAATTTACCAACTTACCCTATCCTATTTATAAATTTAAATAATTACTCAATCTAGGGTTGAGTTTAAGCTACGACTATTTTTAAGTAAAATAATAAATCGTTAGGTATTAAAATGTCAAAATTCAAGCATCTTCAATTAAATGTTATTTATATAAGGTTTTGTATTAAATTTTATAAAAAAAAACATCATATCTATGAAAGAAATTATAAAACCTTAATTTACTAACTTATATTATTTTATACAATTCAATTGCATTTTTTTTTAACCTGTATAAAAATTTAAAAAAGTATTATTTTAATGCTCAGTTTGGGTATCATTAAAGATACAATTTTATTATTTATATTTAATATGGAATTAAAGCGGTTTATTATTATTAGCAAAATATACTTGCCACTAATAGTTGAGCTAAAATTTTAAATAAGTTTTTTTCTAATATTTTCCACATAGTTTAACAAAAAAAAGTTATTAAATGATTAAAGAAATATGCCAATATTTTCATAAAACACTTTAATATTCATTTACAAGTATTGCTTAAAAATATTAGGAAAAATAAACGTTTTTAATTTAATTGAAATACACCGCTTTTATAAAATTATATTAACCCATCTACTAATTACACCGAAACATTTTTTTTAATATTTAATAATGATCGCGTTAATTGGCGTGTAATAAAATAATTTCATTTAACAACCACGTCACGTCTTGTCCAATTATTAACGTCATAAAATTGTGTAATTAAAACCTTTTTATTTATAATACGATATTAATTTTAAATTAACATCAAATTAAATATGCTACAAAATATCCCGACGCTTTCAAGCGTACTTATTTTATCCAAATGATTTATTTGAAAAACCTTAAAAAAGTGGTCACATTATAATTATTGCGCAGCGACTGAGATTCTCAAAGTTTCTTTTATTTATTTTTATTATAAAATTGTGGTTTTTTTATTTGTAGATCTATCCGTCAATTAAGGCTCTTTTTTAAATATAACATATGATGATTTTTTTACTACATTTAATGTAAAAAATGTACAATATTGTAGAATATAACCGTGGAAGTCATCGTTGTCGCACAATATATCAAGTAACGTAGTCAGTGTGTCAATTAAAAATATAATAAATCACTTTATTTCAACTCAACTTCTCTCTGTATTCATTTAATAACCATTGCATTTTTACAAAGTATATAAAACTGACTACAAACTCTTACTTTTATGCAAATATATTTTTATATACAACCTCTTAATATATGTATATCAAATATTCGGGGGAGTTCTCTCAAAATCTCAAAAATTCATAATTTATTAATCTGAACATTACTAATTCACTAATTTTACAGTTTGACTCTTCTGTTATTGGCAGACATACCTTTTTCCGCTAATAATTATAAGCCGCTGTCACCAAATATTAAATTAAAATCGCCTAACTTACACGACAACCAAAAAGATCTAAATTGCAATAAAGTGTAGTTTCGATAAATAAGCTAAAATGCCGAATTATTGGAATCAAAGTTGTTTTTTTACATTGTATGCATATATAGTTAAATATTTTGACGATTATGTGGGGTGAAAGGGGGTTTATGCACTGGCAGGCGCCTCTGATTATCTCAGTTCAGAATTTTACAAACAATGACAAATTCTTCATAAGTGATAATTTTATTGATTGATTTCTTATACCGGGTTAACAATAACCATGTCATATGGACTCAAACATACACTCAAATACATCTAGGCTCAGTTTTCAACAAAGACTACTTCTTTAAGGTGTTTATAATATTATTGGGTTTTAATCGCCACGCGTATTGTCACAACCACTCTCAGTGGTCACTAGAAATGTGTTGAGTGAGGGAGACACACTTATGCCTTTATCGAGTAGGAGAGAAGAGTGCAACAATACACGGGTTTACACCAAATCGACACGAATTATTTATATGCAGTTCGATATCTAATGTTTATATCTTTGCTGTATGTATATTTTTTTATAGTCAACAAACAGTTGTCTATGGCCAGTGAGAGAGTTTATGTTTTATTGCAGTATGTTCGTGTGCAATAATCTTCTCATTGATTAAAAGCACATCTGTATAAGTTTTCTAAAAGCGCAATTTATAAATAATCTTCATTATTTATGAAACACTCATAATAATAGATACATAAATCAAAGTGAAACAAGATAAAGTATATTTTGTATATTTATAAACGTAGTCACGATTCCACAGCATGTGTGATACAAATAGTGTGGTTGTAATGCGTGGTTGGATCTTTTAGCACCTGAAGAATGATATAAGATGGAGAACACGGCCATGACCATGACCAAGACAAGCAGAGGCGCCCACACATTATATAATATAATATAAGCTTGAACAAAGGCAATGCAACAACCACCGACCACCACTGTCCGCCTCTGGACTGAATATTCTGGTGACTGTGGGCGGCTGTGGAGCATCATCCATAAAATACATTGACTGTGATGAATGTGACACTTTTTATAGCACTACAGTTAGTTGTAGTTACAGAAATACACTATCATAACCTGTATTTAAATTAAATTACAAAATAACTAGCGCCACCTCTGAGAGGAATGTAAAAGTTTACTTAACAAGCAAGATAAGAGTACAGTGGTACTTCGAGATATGAATTTAATTCGTTTCGGGATCATCGTCGTATGTCAAAACAATCGTATCGTATAATCCGTTCCAGCCCCTCAAAAAGACCTAGCAAAAAAAAGGTTTTCTTAACGTACCACGTGTTTTTGAATAAAAAAAACTTTATGTACATTTTTTTAAATCGGCAATGGATAAATGGGAGGTGGTTAATTTGAGATTAAAATAAATAAGCTAGTGATAACGCACATAATTATTATAATATTTATTGATTATTACATATACACAATTCTGGCGCGAAATTCTCGTAGTGACCTCCCATAAAATAGTAGCGATCATCTATAAAATTATCGCGCATAAAAACGCATGTCGAAATAGAAATTCTCGAATATTATTCGTCGTATCTCAAAACATTCGTATGTCGAGGTACCACTGTATTTTAATAAAATTACAAAAAAATAGCGCCATCTCTGAGAGGAATGTAAAAGTTTACTTGACAAGCAATATAAGAGTATACCTTACATCTAACATTAGTTTCTTAGTATATAATAACGTTAAAATTTGTAATATGTTATTAACCGTTACCACCGATATTAGAAGGCCCGACATCATCATCAAACTGCACGGAAATGTCCACCATCTTGATATTAAAAATACACTATTCCTGACGACAGTGCCATTTGTGAGAAGAATTCGAAAGTTTTATTACATAAAATGTCAACCATAGAGTTTTATTTAAAATGAAAAGTAAAATTGATGTTATAGCAATGGAGCTACTATTATTCAATTATTTTAATAAAATATCCAATGCTCTCTGTGAAAGGAATTTTTAATGTTCCCGAATAATTATATAACCGAAATCATTAGTTATGGTCAAATATATTTTAAAAAAATTAAGTGGACCTTTGCTCGCGTATTTGGAATTAAAATTTTAAAAATCAGTGACATCTATAAAAGGAATGTAGAAGTTGTAATACAAAATACCCATACATATTTCAAATATACGAATAGTAAAATACTTATTATCAATAATGTTTTAATATTATAAAATGATAAATGCGTTCACAGTACATGTTACTATTATTTTGTAAATCATAATAATATACAATACAACTCCTACATGACTGACCATTTCAAAGTCATTAAATTTGCATCATATTCCTCTAATATTTTAATATTATTTCAATATAAATACCTGAATATTGAATATTATTTTACATCTATTTAAATTTTTTACTGGTTCAAATCTTAAGTAATGGATTTGAATCAGGATTAATATAAACAAAATCCCAGTCGATCGTCTCTTTCCATGTTTAGGATATTTTTCTGGATTGTAACTGTAATAATTAAATAGATCTTCAACGAGCTTAATTAAAATAAATACACCGAAATAATAACTAAGCCTCGATCAAGACGGTAAAAAAGGTTTCAATTGCTGTCAATTTTAGAGCACTGCGCGGCTTACATTTTTATTATGTGGTAAAATGTATTATTCTATTTGAATTTTCAGATATTAACAAAACAATCTTTTAACCTGTTGCATTCAGCTTTATAGTTTGTCCCATGAATAGAAAATAATTAACTGATAACAAAGATAAAGATCATAAAATATTTTGTGTAAATAGTTGAAATAAAATCGTTGCAGAGCTCGAATACGTCAAATTACTTAATCACATCCACTTGGACTAGGTCTGATAATGACTTATTGCCCTATAAGATCCAAAGGCATTTTTTTCTCAGAATTATTGTCTTGCCAGTTTTTTTTTACATTGAATATTTGCATTTTTGTGTTTATTTTAAGAATGCGTTTTTTGAAATGATGACGATTGGTCACTAAAATTATGTAAAAAAAACTTTGAACATAATAAAATTGAAATACAATTCAATCTTATTTTCCAGAAATCAAATAAAATCCACGGACCAGAAACAAGGATGTGTTGTAGAAAACCGATTGATGGTTTCAGTTTATTCGTTGAACTGAAAAATCCCCGCTTAAGGGTATTTCCTTAAGTGCAAAATACGCATTTGTTGTCGATTTAAACGACGGCTAAAAGTGTAATTTGTCAGTGAAGAGTCTTGTTAAGGTTTAAACAATGGATGTAAAGTGTAATGTGTGAAAGTTAGTTTGTTTTAAGTGAACAAGTCTTGTGTTTGGTGTTGTTGAGTTGGTCTTTGTTGGTCTTACATGCTCCTTTGGTCATCTCGTAAATTTAACATGAGTATCCAATTTTTTCTTCGAATTCACATTCTACCTTTACTCAGATATTGTTTCGGTGTAATGGATATTCTCTCAACTTGCTAATCGCCGATAAATCGGGGACCACACGCAATTACCATTAAATCATAAACAATGAACGTTAAAAGCGTATCAATTTGTCTGTTGAAATGTATACACTGGTCTCTATAAACTGGTAAATATCTCTAATTGAAATCTCAATTTGACATTCCTCTTGTTCAACAAGCCTTTCGACACTATAACATTTAACTAATCTCACTGTGTGGGTTTCGAAGGAATGCATAATTGGTGAATTAACATCATTTTAATGTGCATTTCAAACATTGTGCACTGCCGACGAAGAATTTCAACCTTGAGTCATGCATTATTCATCATTTTATCAGGGAAAATATATTTTACATACATAAAATATGTATTTAAAAATATTAAATATTTACTCTAATTTTATTATAATTGAGACTTTCATCAAAACTCCAAAATCCCGTTTACATTATAATTTTTTTCAATATTTATTTATTTATTTATTTCCATATACACGCTCAGAAGAGCTTTTTTTATAAACAAACACAAGTTTTTTTTTTACACACAAAACAAGATAAACAAAAATGAAATGTATATATATATATAAAAATAAACAATGCTATAATTAAAAATAAAATGTATATAAAAAAAATTAAGTAAGGTGTAGAAATGCAACCTGCCATTTAATCGAGACGCATGTAAAATCTTTGAGATTATATACCATACAAGGTTTGATTGAAACAGATTCTCTTAAGCCTAAGTTCAAATATTTTCAAAATTATTTTAGATTGTTTTATATCCTTAATTTCTCTACTACATCATTTTTTTAAATATTCATAATAGTTTGGTCAGGATTGCAATTAAATCGTGAGAATTTATAAAAGATCTGAATTTTTACCTTGCCATGCAAACTATGACCAAAATATTAAATTTTATATCAAAATATCGTAAATTATATTTAATTGTCCTATAATTATTAATCCTTTTTGCTGACTTATCTCAATTTTGTTTGGAAGTTTTTTATTCTAAAAGCGTCAATTATTATTTTAGAATAAAATAAGAGTAATTATTTAATATTTTACTACAAAATATATATAAAAACCGGGTTTTATTGAAAATTAACTCCACTCGTTGAACTCTCTAAATTAAAATCAATTTACTCTTTGGTTCTTATCTAACTTACCACAAATAACTATGATCGGTGATATTTCTTTAGAAAAATAAATAAATAATCTTAATCGACATAATTTTATAAATTAATAAACCCAGTAATTTTATATGAAGGTAGATATTTTTTATTAATAATATTTATTTTCTATTTCTGCGGCGATTTTTTATGGACAACAAACAATTGGATAATAATGACAAATGTGAGTATTTGAAATGTTTATTTATTTAATTAAGAACATACACGTTACATTGATGATTTACGCAAGATTTAATAATTTAGTTTTGAAATAACGACATTGATTTTTAATTTATTCAAGCAGATCAAGTTTGTAAGCCACACTTTAAAACCTATTGATTGAACGCTTGTACAATACACATCTAAAGAAATAAAAAATACATAAACATTAATACTTTTTAAGCACCATTATAAAACAGATCTTTATGTTTAGATATAGAAAAAATATTTAATTAAGTGTACATTAAACCACAAAATGTTGTCGCTCTAAATATGTAGTATACAGAATGATGGAAAGCATTCCAAACAGGTATTTGATAAATACGCATACATTGACTTAGTAATTATTAAATAGGGACAAAAATTTACATAAGCATTTCAATATTACAGCTCAGTAACAGTTATATGTACCTATTAGGTTGTGTAATCTCTAATATTTATTTTAAAATGTGTTCAATTAAAAAAATAGGTTAAAATGTAATATTTTAGGGCAAATTTTAGATCCTGTATAGTGATAAAGATGATATTATTAATATACTAAAAAAATATTACAAAAGAGACTTCGATGAGTTGAGAAAAAAAATTGCACTTATATTTTTTCTCAATTCTATTATTATAAATATTATGCGCTTTATTCATGGTTGAAATTCTTCGTCGATGGAACACAATTTTAAATTAAATTAAATAATGTAACTAATGAAAATAATGTTTAAAGTTGAATCGTTTAGTTCTAATAAAATAGTAATTTTAATAAAATTCTTTTATTAGTTTACTATTTTATTTTATTTATTAGTTATTCATACCAAATCATAAAATTATATATATATTCATGTAAAAAGCCAGTAATTGTGTATATGTATATAAAAAATGAGAAGAAGAAACGTTTATTATAAATCAAATAAAAGCTATTACACAAAATACATAAATTTAGTAAATGATGACTTTTATTCAAAAATTATATGTCGTTCAATTTTTTTAAATTATTGTGACACAAAAGAATATTTCAAGGTTTCATTTTGATTCAAAATCAGATTGTGGAAATGCTTATTATTATTTTTAAAGACACTGGCTTGTTCCATATTTTAAACAAATATCTTATTAATATACAATTTTTAAATACTATTTATTAACTTGATTCAAATCCTGCTCAAGTAACAAATTGATTTGATCGATTACTACGACTTTATATTATAACTATCTCAAAATCGAAAATAGTTGATCAAATCATTTTTTCCCCTGTGAATTTCTCGACATCCTTTAAACAGAATATTCATTAAATTGCAAGTTATGATAATTGAAATATAGAATCAATCAAAAAGGCACATTTATAAAAACTAAAACTTTTCAGCAATGCATACATACATATATCAAGGATCATGGGTTCAAATCCCGCCCATGTAATTGAATTGATCGGTTACTACGACTGAGAGATTGGGAATAATATTAATAAAATCCCGATGGATCGTCTTGATCAAAGTTTACTCATATTTCCTGTATTGTAAGGTAAATTCTGATTATTAAGTCCCTGTGTAACTAGTAATAGTTAGATTAAGATAGTTACCAGCGTAATAGCTCAGGGGATAAGAAACGTGGCTACAAATACTGTGGCCATGGGTTCAAATCCCGCTCAAGTCAAGATTTTTTTAATTGATTTGATCGGTTATTACGACTAAGAGATTGGGAAATAATATTAATAAAAACCCGTTCGATCGTCTTGATCAAAGTTTACTCATAATTCCTGTATTTTAAGGTAAATTCTAATTATTAAGTCGGTGACCTGTGTAACTAGTAAAAGTTTAGATCACCGATATGTATATTAATAATATTAAATGAAAGCGAAACCAATGAATAAAACACTAATATCAAGACTTTTTTATAACGAATATATTGCATTGAATGTTTCTGTGTTTTACAAAGACATCTCTTTGTATGGACAATATATTATTTAGAAAGACTATATCAATGGAGCTTGAACATTGAATAAAACTATAAAGTACAATCCTACATATTGTATTTACTCCACAGTACAAGTGTCAACTAGTAATAGTTAAGATCACCGACAGACAATCAATTAACACGTTGTTTTGTATAAAAAAACATAATTTGTTAAAAGGCATAAAATAAAATAAATATGAAATGGATTTGTTACGGTGAAAATATATTGTGATAATGAGACAAACACCTGGTAAGGATGTCGCGTGGCGTAGTAGTGTCAGCCCAAGATGTAACCCGGCCAGATAATATGCTAAACAGTGTAGCCCGTGTAAGCCCCGCACCTTGTAGCTCAGTGGGTTAGCTGACATTACAAAGGACCGGCTTCACAATGCATACTGAAATCATTATAAACTTAGCACGTTATTAGCCGCATTTATGGCCCTAATCATCGAACCACTTTGCAAAGGTCATTCGCTCATTTTGGATCGCAAATGGTAACCAAAAAGGTTAACCAATCCAATTACTATTACTACTTGATCGGCACGTTTCGCCTCTAAACACAACACCATTTAACTACCGACAATATCCGTTACTTGCACTCATAACTACTCAAATTACTGCGCATTTTTTGTATTTTCTAAGGTCAGAACTCTTGACTCAATAACCACTGCCGAGGTGCAGCTTACTACATTTAATTGGTAATTGATATGCAACTAGCTTAGGTTCGTAATCCATGCATATTATATCGATGGGTAAGTAGCTATATTATAAAAACAATTAAATGTTAATAAAAGTATCACAAACAATCTTGTTAATATTCAATGAAATGTTTGAGTAACATCTTTTAAAATGTATTTATTTTTTGCTAATTTTGTTTAATATTTCGCATTCACATATTCTCTGTATTTTTGTTTTTAATCAAGAAATAAGTAACCAGTCGGTTTTTATTATTTTTAAGCACATAATTGTCATCCTAATCCAACTACCTCTTTTATTCTCCTTTGAACTATGTACAACGACCGGGTAACGAATTTGCGCATCTGGGTGATCTCTTTTCCACCTATTCTGCCACCTACAGGGCTTTTTAAAGAGCCACCCTATATAGTAAAATATTCATAAATGATTGCTTCCTTCACCTTACTTTATTTAACTTTATTTTATTTTTAAATAAAAAGAACGGCACATTAAATGTAACACAACCACACCTTCATTAATGGTCCAAGTCGGCTAGTTAAATTTTTAAATATTTTATTATTATTTTAAAAAGTTTGAGAATCTTGCTTTTTTAGTTATAAGGTGATTGACCGCCTGATTGATTTGAATTTGTATTATTATAAGCATGCGTCATAAAATGCATGAAACAACAGTAATACGTAAACAAGAACATAACCTCAAACGGCACACCCGGTCAGCAACCTGAGACATTATGACAACATAGTGTTTACAATTAGTTGTTGTTGATGCAAATACGGTCAGCGACCTTAGGCGTTATGACAACATAGTTGTTATTGATTATTCATGTTAACTTGACCTTGAAAATGAATTTTATTTTTGTATTCTATGATGACATCAAGTATTCACTCATTATAATAAAAGATTCACAAACAGTCTTAAAAAAAAACCATCTTAGGCCCCTTTTAGTATAATGTATAGTTTTAATGATCGTATTGGATTTACATATTCGCATTTACTTTGTTTGAAGTTCAACTAAAGATGTATACCAACCGTAGTAGTATATATTTTATTAAATGATTCATTTTTAATATGCCATATTAGCTTTTATTATAATAAGACTACGACGATCATTTAGAGTATATTTATTCAAAATATTAGCAATCTCTATAAAGCAGTAATTGTACTTTTACGAAGGTGGATAAATATACACATTAGCAACAAAATTATTGAATTGTAAATATGTAGGTGTAATTGCATTGTTACGAGAATGTGTTTGAATTGAATATGGTAAGCAATTCAAGAGCACTTTGCCAAAGGCAGCGGCTCCCTTACAAGGTTGCCGCAAATGAGGCTCTATCTTTTATGGTTATAGCTATGGGACACCATAGGAAATACAATATTTATATGGTGATTACTGTAAGACACGTGCCCATCACACTACTACACTTTCTAATGGACTATTCATTCCAATACACAAATGAAGACGAGTGATCCACTAAACGGCAATTATCACATACGTTTCATTGCCTCCTCAGGCTATTTACTACTAAAGGACACTTCCACTCTATAAATATAAAGAATGTATACATTACATCAATCAATAACCCCATTAACAAATAAATTAAACCATGATTATTTGAAATGCTTACATAAATATAGCGACTCTGCCCGACTTGATAATTGCCGCAGTAATTACAGAAAATCAGAGAAAACCTGGATCAAGACGATCGATCAAGATTTTATGTCATAATAACTTGAGCGGGATTTGAACCCATGACCACAGTATTTGTAGCCAGGCTCTTTATCCCCTAAGCTAAGTTTTAATTATTTTAAAGATGCATGCGTAAATTAACGGGTAGTCTCCACTCTTTAGTGCATAGCGCAAATGGTTGTGATTGGGAACATTCTAACATAATATTTAAGTATTGTGTTGTGACCAATCACGACCTTTGATAAGTTATCTCACATATGGGAATTTATAAATTGGCATTGGCTTAATCTGTAAACGCAATAATTTAAAAAATGGCTTTATTGGAGTAAATATTTGGAAAAACCTTCAAAAAATCATATATGGTATAATTTCACACTTTAATGTTGCTCCTGCACAATTTGATTTGTTTAATAACTAATTTCAATTAATAGGAACTCAACAAGTTAATACCTGACTATATAATAAATGTATTTTACCTAAAATCAAATAATCAATTAGCAAAAAAGGTGAATTTAATATTTAATAATCTTCAACGGTTACGATATTATACACACATATATATATATATATATATATATATATATATATATATATATATATATATATATATATATATATATTTAACTATATATATATATATATATATATATACCTATATATATATATATATATATATATATATATATATATATATATATATATGCCAAATAGTTTAAAATACGTATACGTTTTTATAAAAATTTGGAGAACAGATTTTTAGGAGTTTCGGAAATAAATATAATGGAGTATTGAAATATTGCCAATACAAAATGTATGATTTTAATTAATAGTCAAACGAGTCTATGCGATAAGATCTTGGCTTAATCAACTGCAAATGAATAACTCATGCAGTGCACAAGTGCCGGTTTTTTATTACTAAACTGGAAGAATCACCGATAACGATCTACTTTTAAATTAATTAATATAAAAGCTCGATCGATACGCGAGATTCGAGTCCAACAGGTCGAGCAGTAGCGATCCATGACCAGGTTCGAGTCCCTGCAGTGTCATAAGAAATAACGACTCTTCGTTATTTTATAACGCAAACAAAACTGCTCGCTGTAAAAACGCAGTCCGCGTGTATTTATTATAAACGACAGTTATAATTGATAATGTACGGTGTTAAAGTGTTGTGTTATTGCCATTAATTTAAGCTTTCAGCGATGCAAGAATAGATTTATGGGTTCTACATTAATACGCTTGAACACCCTTCATGATTAACTGCTTCACTCTTCCATATTGCTCGCTAAATTAGTATCTTCAATAACTTGCTTTATGGTGTTTCCATCAAAGTTACTTACCAATAAATAACTAATGGAAACGGATATATGTATATATATGTATATATATATATATATATATATATATATATATATATATATATAACATATATATATATATATATATATATATATATATATATATATATATATATATATATATATATATATATATATATATATATATCTCTATATATATATATATATATATATATATATATATATATATATATATATAGACTATATAAGTAATAGCTTGTCAATCTTGAATACTTAATATTTTACCGGATTTTTGCGATTATTTTGGCATAATTTTTTTGATATAAATGGTACTACTAATAGTTGAAAGATCTGTACAAGTAACATAAACACACCTTAGAGAATTATATGCATACTAGGGTAAATTTAATTGAAACATCTCAATTTGATAAATTTTTTTATATTCTGTCTGGCTTATTAATATGAAGGTTCTATTTTGAGTTTTGATTTCATTTTTTCTTTAAAGTTGTTTATTTTTTTATTATCAGAAGAAGTTTGAATTTTCAAAGTGAATTTTAAATAACATAATCACAATATTTAATAAACGAGTTTCCCAATAAATACTGTTTTTTTCAGAATTGCCATTTAATGTGCATGATTAAATATCTCTAATATTATTTTGAAATTAACTTAATATTATTATCATTAAAATACCCGTTTCGAGATTTTAGATTATATAAAATAATTATATAAAATATTATTCTTCCATCTGGCAACACTGATGGTTGAGGGATCTATACAGACAGACATACAACATACACACACGTTCAACAATTATATCTATAATTATATATGTTGAAATTTCTTAATTCAGTATTTAATTTTTATTAATAAAATTGTAAAGTTTTCTTTATATTTTTAGTGCCAAAAAATCTTATTCAATTCTAGTGTATCTAATAAGTAAATGCATGATATTTTTTTTAATAACAAGAAAATTAAAGGGGGCGGCAAATTTAGAATTGTTACTGGGCGGCAGAAACCCTTACTACGCCACTGGCGCAACTTAACCTAATAAAGAATTGATTAACTTTTATTTCATCATTCTACCAAAATAAAAAAAACCTAGTTAAAATGTCACTCAATCGAAATAAAAATAGTTAAATTTTCTTTATGCAATGTACTAAAAAAATATGATTTTCGTTAATAACAACGAAGAAGCATTGAAAAAATTACTTGATTTGTTTTAAGTAATAATAAATTTAAGTAATATTAAAGAATTTGAATCTCAAAGTGTCAATTTCTCTTTGATGGTAATATTAACAGTATATTATTACTACAAGTCTAAATCACCTGTGAAGGCTGTATTTACCTGTAAAGTAACACTGACACTATTATTAGTAACTGGATTTTAATTTATACTAAATTATATCACTGCCAATCACACTTTTTTTTTCCATGACCGTGTAATTTAATTATTAATATAACTAGCTTGTATTTATCAAATCCAATATAATATTTGATGCATTTTATTATTTTTAGTATAATAAATTTTGTGATGGGTTTTTTTTAGTCAAAACAAAGTGTTAATTAATTGTCTGTCCGATATTTTAACTATTACTAGTTACACAGGTCACCGACTTAATAATCAGTATTTACTTTACAATACATAAAATCAGAGTAAACCTGGATCAAGACGATGTATCGGGATATTGTTAATATTATTCCTGAACTCCCAGTTGTAATAAGAGAAACATATATATAATAATTGTCATATAAAAAATATTTCTCTCGATATAAAGTCATCTGATTGAAAAAGCATGAATGGTGAAGTAAATATGTATTTTCTTTAACATCATAAATATGTCGTCTCAACGCCTATCCTATAAAATATTTATTTAATACAATACTACTCAAGGCAGGTTTTAATATTATCCACGCGTTGAAGTTTCCAACACTACATTGTATTATTATTAATAAACCTCGACCAAGAGTTAAATATTAAATAAATTATTTTGTATATAAAAAAAAATATTGGGGAGTTTTCTTGCCTCTAAGAATATGCATGAACATGAAGAGTAGAGAAAATATTATTTTATTACTTAAGTGGATTTTAATGTGTTTTAAAACAGGTGAGAGAAAAGTTCAGCATTGTCTTGGCAATAATAAAAACGATTATTTTCAATAAATATTTTCACTATGTCTGCTCGTTCTCGTGACGTATATTTATCAATTATAATCTACACTGATCTAAACGTCACATAACCAAGATGGTGCAAGTTCGTCGACGGGGTGGGTGGCTATTAATGAATTGTAAATAAATTCAAAATATTAGAACAAATAAGAGAAATTTTATTTTATTAGTCTATAATTAAAGGGTAGTAAAAAACCAGACTTCCAATCGCTCAAAATCGCAGAGCACTGCGCGACTTACATTTTTATTAATTCAAAATGTATTATTATATTTGACAATTTTATAACATTTTGCAATAAACTTTTTAGTATGTCCCATGAACATAATAATTGATGTATAGCATTGCATATTAATATAAGCAGAATCCGCCACAATGTGGCACTTATTTTAATGAAATGTGGCTCTAAAAATTAGCATTATTTTGTGGCATTTATATTTTTTTTACAAATAAATTGATTTCTTTATTCATACCTAAATATTTATATTTTTGCTAAAGAAATTACATATTTCATTATTTCAATAAATACGGTCCAAATCTGATTGAAAAGAGCAAAAATATGGCTTATATTGTGGCATTTTTGTCACAAGTGCCGAAAAGTAGCAAAATGGATTTGGCGGACACTGATATATATCATATAATGTTTTGTGTAAATATCAGAGATTTGAAATAAAAATAAAAGTACTATAAAGCAATATTATAAAGTAAATATTAGCAGAGGTCGAATATTTCAAAGCATTTCATTGCATTCACTTGGACTGTTTGATTATTAAAGATACAACATTTTCACGTTCGGTTTCAGTTCATCGAGTGTGGCTTTTTTCAGGCCACAATTCTGAAATATACATTGCAAAAAAAAAAACCTGCAGCCGATTCACATGAAAAGCAGACTTGAACAGCTGCAGATCGAGTCGTAAAATTACAATTTTATTACCGTGTATAAAAATTGTCCGCATTCTGGTTGCATGGAAGCAGTCACCATAAAAATGGCAACATCTTGTCGACACTTGTACAAAAAACACTTGTACAACACACTGCAATAATAATCATCTCCTCAACCTCATCCAGACAATTCAATTGCCCATCTATTAAACTTGATCATATCTCTTGTATGGGAAACATTCAAACGATCTCATCGGAATCGATCTTGATCTCCAATAACCTCACGATGACATCATAGAATTTGAAGTCGTCCACTGATAAAACGATCATTGATTTAAAACGTTTTGTTTGGAAGACAAACACAAGAGATTATAGTAATATTATATAGGTTTATAAAAATATTTATACCCTTTGTAATCGATTCAATTTTCATACATACGTTTATAGTTCAGAGTATATTTCCATTTAATAATTAATTAGTAAACGCGTTTTAAACAAGCTGATTTTTAATATTTTAAATCGTACATTAAATGAAATTCAAACCGACGAAATTACTTTTTGAATTACTTTTATTTATTTATTTAAATAATCGCCACTTACATTACATTTTTTATATAAAAAGCCCTAGCAATGCTTATAATCTAATGTAAATTAAGCTTATGTTTTATGTTTTTGCTTTTGTTTATCCAGCATTTAACTTTTTTTTTAATTGCTTAAAATCACCCTAGATATGTATATTTTGGATTAGTAAAATTTTTAATGTAAATGTAAAATGGTTTTTAAAATAAAAAATACCTATCTCTAATTTAAAATCTGTTTTTGAGAGTGTATATTTACTTGTTAAAAAACACATTGTACAATATGAGGAAGCCTCACTCAAACTCATCTGCTTGGTCCGCCATCTTGATATTTACACATCCAGTTGTATGGCCTGCTGATATATCAGTGGTATCACTTAAATAACCGAGTTAATATGTACCAAATGTTTACATGCCAGTTAATGTTGATGTGTGTGCAATCAGCTTAGGTTTGATTTTATATGTATAAATTATAACAATGATTTTTGAGCAAGTGGAAATTTAAATGGTTAAAAAAAATTAATAATCAGCTGCAAATCTCAATAAGAGTTCAAAGGATTACATATAAAATGTAATATCTTGTGGACCACCGAAGATACTCTGACCCCAGAAGTGTACAAGTATGGAGCTACAGATTTACGAATAGGGCATAGTGTGTTCAAGACAAAGGCCCAGGTTTGTGTTCCAGGAAAACAATTGTCGGGGAATATTTTCACCATAGAAAGAGTGGTTGGCCGATCCATCGGTTGATATCATGGTTGAATGCAGTAAAGATAACCCATAGTGCTCGCCATTAACAATCTAAATGGATGATCTGTTCGCTAATGAAGCCTTTTCTATTCCACATTGTGTCTCCGATATGATTTTTGCCCTTCACCGTCCAACTACGATATTCTTAAGATACGCCAAATGGTCTCAATACTCTGAAAACCATTCATTTATAAACCAAACTAGGCGATACGGTACTAAAGACTATTTGCAATAACAAACCTACCAGTCGTACAAATTAACACAGATATTTTAATTTTATATCTTGTATAAAACGATTGTCAAGCAAATCTCTCAAAATCATATGTATATATATATATATATATATATATATATATATATATATATATATTATATATATATATATATATATATATAATATATGTATATATATATAGACTTGTTTGATTTTTTAGTACACCCATGAAAACTTCACAGCATTTATTTCATCCATGGAGGCAAATTCAGTTTTCAAATATTGATTTTAACAGATTAAAAAATGTATTAAATGTAGGATATTCAACATCTTTCTACAATTTTGAATAAAATGAAAGTTATTTTAATAATAAAAAAAATTGCTTTATTTTTTTCTCTTGCTTTAAATTATATGCTTGATAAAAGATATTCACTGCAACTAATATTGAATCGTTTATTTCTAAAATAAGGTATTTGGAAAAATTTGATGGATTTTTTTTTACGCCCATGAAAACTTCACAACATTAGCAAGCACCAATTTATTTTTGTTTAACTGTTTTTTGAAATATGCGATTCAATTCAGGAATTAATAGTAAACATCAATCGAGTCAGTCCATTATATCGTTAATTTATTCAACTCTCTTCCATTTTGATGTTATAAAAGAATATGTGCGTTTTTCTGGTTTAATTCAATCGATTCGAACAATTTATTTAGTGCGGTTGTATTTGATGTAATGCGTATTTCGGCTATAGATTATTTTAGTGTTGCAAGTAGTAAAATATAATGGCGGACATTCGTAATCCTGGTTTGAAAGGAGATCAGCGTGATATCCTGATTAAGGTGGAGATAAATGTCAAATGAGTCAATGGTAACCAAACGCAAATTCGTAGTTATGGACAATGCCATAAAGTTGGCCGACTTATCCTCTTACATTACGATTAATATCACATTATATAATAACCGTACTGAAATATGTATTTATGCAATATACCGATACACAGAACAAACCATTTTATTTATAAATTGTGAACTTTTCAATTTCAAAAAAAATCAACATATTTTTTTCACTCAACTTCACAAAGTCCACAAACTAAATCCCTGAATAATTTTTCCATTCTATGCACAGTATTTATTCCTCATCCAATTATCTCTTCTATTCTCCTTTGAATAGATTGAAACGACTTAGGAACGAATATGCGCACATGGGTGATCTCTTTTCCACCAATTCTGCAACATAAAGGGCTTGTGTACGAGCGATCTTATAAGAAACATATAAATGATTATCTCACACACTTTACTTTTATGAATTTGTCTACTCTGTTAAAAAATCTAACGAGCGTTTACGCGACTTAATTATAATATTTATAATAAAATATCCTTCATTAGACTCAAAACTGTAGATTGAATATACTTACTTTAATACATTTTTCAACAGAAACTGTGTACAATTAATTAAATATTTATATACGTTTTTTTGAAATTTTTTGTGAGTAAATCGATGATGGTTTATTTAAAAACAAACGTATCTATAAAAAACTAGAGTTAAATATAAATAGAGTGGCTACAAAAACCGTCATCGTGGGTTAAAATCATTTTTTTTAAATTGATTTGATCGGTTATTACGACTGAGAGATTGGGAATAATATTAATAAAATCCCGATCGATCGTCTTGATCCAGGTTTACTCTAATATCCTGTATTGTAAGGTAAATACTGATTATTGAGTCAGTGACCTGTGTAACAAGTAATAGTTAAGATTACCGATATTTATATTAATAATATTAAATGAAAGCAAAATGTAATTATAAACCAATAAATAAACACTAATATCAAGACTTTTTTTAACGAATGTATTGCATTGAATGTTTCTGTGTTTTACAAAGAAATCTCTTTGTATAGACAATATATTATTTAGAAAGACTATATCAATGGAGCTTGAACATTGAATAAAACTATAAAGTACAATCCTACACTATTGTATTTACTCCATAGTACAAGTGTCAAGAATAAATAATATGTATGGTTTAAATAATTTGACATGAGCTTAAAGCCCGGGGCTTTTTTTATTTCCTTCTTACAATTAAACCACGCATTTTTATTGAACCACTCTCCCAGTAATAATATACAATTAAGAATAAGTTATAAAATTTAGCATATGTAATTGCGAAGCCCGAAAAATATTATATTGATTTATTTCAACATTCTTTAATTGGCTAGAAATTGTAGTACATAGTTGTATTTTTAATGGACCGATAACTTTACTCCAATTAAATATAACGGCTCAACGCTGGTGACACTTTTATGATTTATACAACTGTAAAAGCAATTTGATTTTATTGATTCGTGTTAATAAATAACACAGCCAATTATCGAATTTTTAAATTGACAGCGATTCGTTCCCAAAAAAAATTTAATCACCTTTCTATGTATTATTTTTATAACTATGTCTTTTACAATCAAAATCAATATGCAGTCAAACACAGTGGAATTTTTTTATAACAAGCATAATTTTTTCCAGAATCTTAATCGTTAAGCCGAACCATTGAGTGGCTGGATGGAATAAGGGCGTATGCTTAAATTGTCAATTATGAGATAATATAATCGAGAATAATTCTCTTTTATAAAATGAATTATTCTTTTAAATGTATACTTTGTAATTTGTAATTAATAAAATACACCAAAAATAAAAGATTCTCATAATAAAATAACAAACATAAGAAAATAAGTTGTACTATTATAAGCAATTGGGGGACTGGATGGAATAAGGGCGTATAGTGAAATTGTCAATTTCGAGATAATTACAGAATACATAATTATAAGTTATTGAAAAGACATTAACACAGGTCGATAAGAGAATTTTGACATTTACGGAAAAGGGAATTTTACATTTTACGGAAAAGGGGCGTATCTCGATATCCACTAATAAACTTAGTAATATTAGTAGTTAAAGATGATTTATTTCTCATTATCATATTTAAGTGTATGAATTTAACTGATTCCATTATTCTCACACAATGGATTGATAGTATTATATTAATTATTAATATTAGTAGTTAAAGGTGATTAACTATAATTAATAAACCTATAAATCAAACTAATTTTAACATTCTCACATGTAGGATTGATAGTCTCATTATTAATAATTCATGGAAAAGGGGCGTATTCTGTTATCCGCCCTTATTTAATCAAACCCTTCTTCAATTTTCTCAATATTCAATACTTTATTTTTTAACAAAAGCATTTTTTTCAGTATTAATCATGCGAATTACCCGCTATGAAAGGTTATCTTATAAAAGGTTCAACCCTAATATAGAATTTAAGATTTTTACTGTAACTGAAACTAGTTTGTAAATTGTCCTCGCAATCAAAATATACATTGTTGATAGTATTGAGTGTAGCTGATGATTGCTGGTAAGATCCATCTTGTTGCTTTCTAATCTGAAAGCCGTCATTGAAAGTCTGGTCACCATCGATCTTTGAGGTTCATGTTGTTGTAGAACCTCCCATGGATTCGTTCTATCTTTGTCAAACATGACCGATGGATATGTTGCCTTTTAAATGTCTTAATACTGCTATTGATATATTGCTTAACTGTCTCCTGCACTTGAATAAAACAGGGAAACTATGAATAATACTAACTAACTTTTATATTGTATCTTATCGCGATTACGACGACTTCGATTATATATATATATATATATATATATATATATATATTAAAAGATAAAAGAAACGTAAATATATAAATATTATAAAAAATATCAAGTAATGAACATCACGAATGCTTAAGCTAAAGGAATTCTTTCATGCTTCTTATGAATGCACAGTAGGGCATGATAAATATGTCATTTTCTGCCCCACTGGCATTCCATTCATTCAAAAGAACTATGGATCTGGTTAATGGGAAGTGACGGAGTATGTTAGTGTGGGTCCTAGGGGTTGCAAACAAGGAGTGAGAGCGACAGCGCGTATAATTCTCGGGAACAAACAAACTAATGGGACTAAGTATATCTGGGAATGATTTATATGAAAGTATTGTATAAAATTGTTTTTATTGTATCTATCTATTAGTTCACTATCAAATTGTGCATGTGCATAAGTTTCATATATTTTCACCCGTTGACAGTTCGCCGCGAACGGCATAAAAATACTTGTTTTAAGATGTTTTAAAATGTATTAATTATAATTAATTTATTGGCATTTTTCCGCGATACAACAACCGTAAGTTGAGATACAACTACATACACACACGTCACGTCCAGACAGCCGTCTTGTACACACGTATATTGAAGTGCTCCTTGCATGGTTAAGCAAATTCGAAAGTGTCAAGTACACAAGTGTCGCAACTACCAAACCGGTCTGCTGCCCTGCGACCTCTCCTGATAACGAGCTTGCCGCAACGCCGCCAAAATCCACTTCACCATTATTATCAGGTACCATCGCTCCTTATCATAGTAACATATACTCATTAGTTAACTCGTAAACCTAATGGCTCAAACGATGATCGATGGGTTTCTTTTACCAAAGAACCCGATCAAACGTCCAAGACCTACTACTCCTACTTCCATTCCAAAACAAACCCAATTTAAGTCGCTGGGGGAGGTAATTTTGTCATCCGATAAGGATGTCAAAAAACCTCCCCCGTTATATCTCAAATCTTCAGGGCACGGTGAAAACTTGACGATTGTCAAGAAATTCATCAATAAATTCCAACTACACTATAAACCAAACGGACAAGTCAGAGTCCAAACCAGCAATATCACTGATTTCAGAGCCCTTAAAGCGGGCCTAAAATCATTAAACAAGGAATTTTTCTCCTTTACGTTAGAATGTGACAGACCTAAAAAATCTGTCATACGAGGCCTGCCTCTGCTTCCTGTAGAGGAAATCAAGCAGGACCTTAGCGACAAAGGATTTAAAATAATAGACGTGTTCCTAATGAAAGGAAAAATGGCTCCATTACGAAGTCACCCCTATATTTAATAAATCTCAGCAATGAGACAAATATGAGTGACTTCAAAAACACTACTAATATCTGTCACTGTAGAGTGACAATTGAAAAATACTCTCTTTGGAGAAATTCTATCACGCAATGTTTCCGTTGTCAACAGTGGGGACACGCAGCATCCAACTGCAACAACGCATTCAAATGCGTGAAATGTGGCGGCGATCACCAGACTTCCAAATGCATAAAGGATGCCACTTCCCCCGCAAGATGCTGCAATTGCGGAGGGGACCACACTGCAAATTACAAAGATTGCCCTGACAGACAGAAGCAGATCAAATTAAGATCTACCCCCAAGCCGCCAGCTGCGAGACCGGCCACCCAGCGTGCACCAGTGCCGCCCCCGAACATCGTCAACGGACGCTCCTGGTCCCAGGTTGCTCGTGGACCAATGGCCGCCCAGGTCATCTCCCCGTCCACATCTCATCACGTGACTGACCTGTCATGGGCACAGATTGCCCAAGGTCCCACCACCACATCTACTGCGAAGAACATTACCGCCCCAATCTCTAGCGCTGATATGCCGAGAGGAGACCTGATGACTCTTGTATTGAAGGTTCAAGAGCTTCAGCGGAAGCTAAAGACATGTCAGACAAAGAATGAAAGGATATATCTCATCATGGAGCTCGCCGCATCGCTTGATAATGTCTAAGGTTAGTCACTGTTCTAATATTAAGATTGTTGCTTGGAATTCCCGGGGAATTTCAAATAAATTCGACGAAATGATTGATTTTATGTTAAGAGAAAGTGTTGACATTGCATTGATAAGTGAAACGTTTCTTAATACAAATATAATTCTGAGAAGACCAGGTTTTGTAATACATCGCAACGATCGAGTTTGCAAAACGGGCGGTGGTGTTTTAATCGTGATGAAAGACTCTATATGTCATTCGAAAGTTGTAATTCGTAAAACTAACTCAATTGAAGTAATAGCAATTAGTGTATCTATTAATAATAAAACTCACATTATTGCATCGGTTTATAAGCCACCCAAAATAGAAATTTGTCAAGATGATATCCACAAAATTATGTCTCTCGGTAAGGATGTTATAATTGCTGTGATCTTAATTGTAAAAACACTTTTTGGCACTGTATTCGCGGAAATAAGGATGGCCGTTTACTAAGAGAATATTGTGATAAAAAAAGACTTTCGTATCCTTTTCCCCGAAAGTCCAACGCATTTCCCACCCAAAGGATATCCATCCATCCTTGATATTGCAGTGGTTAAGGGTTGTCCTTCTCTCACCGAAGTTGACGTAATACAGTCACTTTCCTCCGATCATCTCCCTATTGTATTTAACATCGGCGGAAATTACAAAATCACCCAAAAAACCTTCTTTAGTTATGAGACGGCTAATTGGAACGCTTACAAACCTCATATTAACAATAACGTTACACTTAAATTCGACACTAACAACACATCTCACGTTGACAATGCAATCACTACACTCACAGATTCTATTAAGAACGCCGCCGCCTTATATATTCCTGTTAAAACCATTAACAATACTTTTAAGAACAAACTTCCATCTGAAATTGTGGACTTAATTCATGTAAAAAATAGATTAATGAATCAGTGGCGAAAGAAAAGAAATTGTAAACTCAAATCTGTCATAAATGCGCTAATTTTAGAAATTAAACATAAAATTAAAATTCATAAAAATGAATCCTGGGAACAGAAGATAAGGTCTCTCAAAACACAAAATAACTCACTTTGGCAGATGTGTAAGTCGATGACTAAAAAAACATCCTTTATCCCTCCGCTCAGGAGCGAAGACTGTAATAAAATTATTTACAAGGCTCAGGAGAAAGTCGATCTCATCGCTGAAACATTCGTTAAAGCACACACATTGACACATAATGACACTACAGATAGTCTCACAGAACAAGCAGTTACTAAGTCAATTAGGAATCTTCACAACTATTCTGAATGTGTGATTGACGAGGTAACTCTTTCTGAAATCTCTGATATTATTCAAAACTCAAAACATAAAAAATCACCAGGACACGACAACATTAACAACACTCTAATTAAACACTTACCACAAAAGGCTCTTGATTGTTTGGTTAAAATATTTAACTCGTGTCTTATTCTTGGATATTTTCCAGATAATTTGAAAGCAGCTAAAGTAGTCCCTATATTTAAACCTGGTAAAGACAAATCCCTTCCCAGTAGCTATCGTCCTATCAGTCTCCTCCCCTGCATGAGTAAAATCTTAGAGAAAGTCATATTAACCCGCCTGCGAAAACCTCTGGATTGCGTCATTCCTAATGAACAATTCGGATTTAGACCGGGCCATTGTACCACTTCACAACTAACAAGAATCTCACAGCATGTTAGAGGAAATTTTAATAATAAAAAAAGTACGGGAATCATTTTCCTGGACTTTGCCAAAGCTTTTGATGTAGTCTGGTTTGATGGTATCATTCACAAACTAATTAACACGAACACTCCACCATATCTCACCAAAGTTATTCAATCTTATCTTACTAACAGAAAATTCTCAGTAGATATTAACAATGTTAAATCTGTACAGCATCCAATCCTTGCGGGAGTTCCGCAAGAAGTATTATCGCTCCTTATCTTTTCAATCTCTTCATCCATGACATCCCTATTCCTCGTAATTGCTCCTTGGCTCTTTACGCGGATGACACCGCTATATTCACATCATCTTACAGATTAGACACAATTCGTAGACGCCTCCAAGCATCTGTAGATCTACTAACACAGTATTACTCTCGCTGGAAATTAAAACTCAACGAGAGTAAAACTGAAGCAATATATTTACTAACAAAAGAAAGCGATCCCACATCCCCCCTCTTAGTATCAATAACGAACAAATTCCTTGGCTCAAGGAAGTCAAGTATTTGGGAGTTATCCTAGACTCCAAGTTGAACTGGTCCAAGCATGTAAAATATGCTGTGGACAAGAGCAACCTGGCTATTAACACCTTATATCCACTCATTAACAGGCGTAGTCAGCTGTCACCCAAGAATAAGCTACTTCTTTATAAATCAATTATCAGACCGATTCTCTTGTATGGATGCTCAGCTTGGTCTACTGCGGCAAAAAGTCATATTAATAAAATTCAAATTATCCAAAACAAGTGTCTTAAGATGGCCTTGGATCTTGAACCTGGCACATTTCTAAAAGAAGTCCACGAGGACATTAAGTTAAAAATGATCAAAGCAAATATCGCAGATTTGAGTAAAAATATTACACTAAAATGACTAACTTCCCGACTAACCCAATCATAAGACATGTAAATAAAACCAAATATGTCTCGAGGAAACGAAAGTTCATTTTACCAATAAACTTCCAAAACTGATATTATTTTTAAAAAAATATAATAAAATTTCCAATAATCCACTCAACTCAAATTTGGTTTTACCCAAACAAATTGTTATTTAGTTTTTAAGCATTATATATTTTGTAACTGTTTTGTTAATATTGCTTTTATCGTTGTTATTATTTATTAACCTTCAAATTTGTAAATGGGTTTTTATTTTTTTTCCCATTCTTCTATAATTAAATACTATTACTCATGTCAAATTTAAATAAAACATTCTCATGTTAGTTATAGGTAAAAAGATGTAAACACTCTGTACACCTAAGTCAATTTCCAAAGATGTATTGTTCTATCAATCAATGTAAAAACTTATGTTAATAAAGAAATTGTAATATA